>OMNM01015350.1:5591-31138 GCA_900302745.1 Parablennius parvicornis | reverse complement strand
AAAAAAAGAAAACTTCTTTTTTCGGTGTAGATCCAGCTTCAAGCCTCACTCCCACTGCTCAGCTTTGACAAACGCTCCAAATAAATGGTAACGGAGCTGAGGGGGCGGGGTGCAGGAGCTTAGGAGGAAGCGTAGATGTGTGAAGCAGGAGGGCAAGAGGTGCTCAGCGGTGTCTCCGGTCACAGAAAATAAAGTGCCTGGCAGAAACTCCAGGCACCTGTGACACGGGAGCGGAGGAAACCCTGAAGCGAGCGGGGGAGTGGTGGAGGACCACAGTGACCCGAAACCGTGTTCAGCTTCAGAGCTGAAAGAGAGCGAGGGCAGGAGAGGATGGTGTGACTCGATGAGTGGAAACATCGTGTTAGAGCCCCGGGAGTAACTATTTCAAAGTGGAACTCATGCAAAAGGAGTAATGATGTGGAGATGAAGACGTGCAAGCAGATGGCACAACATCAGGAACTTAAATTAAAAGGTAAAGTTCAAGGAGTCATAGTGGATGATGTTCATTGATATTGAGGAGTTTCAAACCATCAACTCTTACTTCAGCATCAGCCATATTCATGCTGATTTAAAGTAGAAAAACAAGCCTGTTGAGCCTCTTCCGCTCAGAGAATGTCATTTCTTTTTAGGGTATATTGGTTGTGATCGCCAATATCAACAAAGCACAGGCACATCATTTACTTCACAGATAAACAGCACCTTTCTCAGTTGGGCTGTAACACATCCAAATAAGCTCAAAACAGAAAAAAAAAAAAAAGATTACAATTGTAGAACCAATTCAGTGAACTGTTTTGTAAAGATGCTGCATGAATTTCCTCAGTAATTTTGGTCAAGAACTGTCTGAGGTTTGTGTGCATGTTGCACAACGCAAACACCTTTTGCACAGTATTTCCTTGAGATGCAGCAAGGAAAATGTTTTACAACAAATGAACGGAGACAAGTGAGAATAGGGGACAAAATAAAAACAGGATCTCCCCTTAGTTCTGCGATATTGTTGTCATGAGACATCAAGAAAACTGGAGCTTTAGAAAAAGGTGCAGAAGATGTATGTGTATGTCAAGAGCACCACAGTATGGCTGAAACAAATAGAATAAAATTGATTTTTAAAACAACTAATTTAGCATTGATTAGTTGGGTACAAAAGTGTTTTGTTTTTTTTTACCGCAAGCAGCCCGTTTTTTAGATGTCCAACCTATCTGTTCTAACAGCTACCACAGTGGGGCAGTAATGAGCCACCTGTGGCTGTAACCTACCAGCAGAGTAGGAGAGGCAGCCAACAGCGGGCCTTGTTTTGCGTCGAGAAAAGAGACACACCAGGAGAGAAAACATTCCAAAGAAAGTCAAAGTGTGGAAGACCTTCACACTACATCAACAAAAAAAAATGTGACCTGCAAACTGAGACAAGATTTCTGACAGTAGTTTATATTTGTGTCAAATTATCGCTCATTGAGAATTGATTGAGCTCATTGTCTTCCTTTTGAGCAGTTTTACTGAAGTTATTTAAATAAAATGCTGTAAATTGCACACTTCTTTTGTGTTTTTCTTTTTTTGTCATGAAAATATGTTCTTAATACCTTGCCTGGTTAAATAAACTATTAACAAAGAAAATAATTAATCGTCTAATCATAAAACCAATTGACAATCGCTTTCGACACAAGAAAGCTGCAACATGCCACCAGACCAATGTAACCAGACATTTGACCAAATGGCCTGGAAAACATCGACAAAAAAAAAAAATCCCTCATCCCATCTGCAATAGCCACTCTGAACAAAATGAAATAAGAAATTGGACTGCATATATATACTTTTTTTCTTTTTTTAAATCAGCTACTGTTTCCTGTTTCCGTATAACAATTCCTTTATTTCTGTTTTCCTGTCTTAAGTGTGTTTTAGATATGTTGTATTTTGTGTTGTATTTTATTGTTTGGGGCATTGTTAAAGAAAAATATCCGTCACTGCTTCGGGCAGTTTATCTTATCACTTTTAGAGGAAGAAAAACAAGGGAAGCGAGTGTGTATTAACTCTCAACACAGTTTTCTTTGTTTCTTTATCTTTGGATCTGTGTCTTGTAGTTATCAATCGGACCAAAACAAGATCAAATCTGGGGAATGCTTTTTTTTCCCCCCATGTTATGGAGTTTTTATCAATGACATTTTACAAAAGATAAATGGATATGTGACAAAAAGCAAGGCGTGACCAAACAAACTGGAATTGCAGTGTCACGTGAGAACCAGCTTCTACATACACCACATAGGGAGAAAACTCAGTCCTGCAACAAAACACCACAAACTGCCTTCACTGTGGGATACTGATCAATTTTTAGAGTACTTTTCAAGGTCAGCATTACAAAATGAAAACATGAAATGTATTAAAATTACAAAAAAAAGAGGGTTAAAACGGTTTCGGTTTAAACTCGGCTACGTCAGGAAAGGCTCTGTAGAAATGTGTTTTTCGAAAAGACTGGGGCCTCATTTACATGACAATGTTTTCGGGTGAAAACTTAAGAAAGCTTTTGTTGACGTTACTCTCCCAGGAAAAAATCTTTAAAATATTCTTCCCATAAAAGTATCACTTCGGCACAGAGAATTTATCAATACATGACTAATGCCACTCATTTCCACTCCTTTTCAACCCGCAGTTGCCTAAATTGATCACTCTAAAGTCAATTTGTTTACAAACAAACCGGAATTTGTAGCCATTAAACTGTGTGTATGTTTTGCTAACTGACGTCAATAAGCACCAGAAGACATTCTACAAAATGTAAATGCTAAAAATGCACGTTTGTATGAGTGTAATGACAAAATTCCTAGGAAAGAGTTTTGACAACCTATTAGAGATGGACATCAACTATAACAGGGTCCTAAAAAATGTCTTTTCCCCATGTTCCTTTCATTTACACGACACGGAGGTTTTTGAAAACGCTTCGATTCTTTCTCCTAGAAACGGGGGAGAACACAACTTTTCTCAAACACTGCTACTTCACTTGCGCACCGTGGCCATAGTAATAGTTATTCTGCACGCGTGTAGAGTAGATGAACAATAACAACATGTCCAGAATGACTCTCAGTATATATTCTCCAGGGACTTAGTAGTTTCAAAGCTGAGACTCACCCGGAATACCATTCCAACGTTGGCTGTCTATAGGAATGTCTGTGTGCTCTCTATAGTTAATGTTTATAGCGTTTCGAGTACAGCACCCACTAGTGGTCCAACATGCCAACTACACAGGAGCATTTCTGCCATTTCTGTGTAAAACTGACGTCAAAAAAAACTTTTCTGAAATGAAAACGCAAAAACTCTGCGTTTACACTTGAAACATGTAAAAAGACATGAGTGATTTAACTAACATTATGTCCCATGGTGCATTGACAGAAAGCCCTGTCCTGATTGGTTTTACATCCAGGCCTGTGAAAAAGAAAAACCATCTCTCCCTGAGCATTTTAAGGTAGCGTCTAAAGTTAGTAGCAAGTCAAGAATATGAGGGAGAGACGCTATTAAAAAGCTATAAAAGTCACCAGTTAAATCTATTTTACTACACAGTGGAGGCCGTTGTAAAACCTCTAAAACAGTTAACAGATCTGTGATTTAGTCAGTTTGGAAAAAAAAAAAAAAAAAAGCAAAAGACACTGAAATTTAAATGTGATGCTAAAAACATGATTGCACAGTCTGAGAAACAGGCCTTTTCGTTTTCCATCCCTATGAATTTCTTCTCGCAGTCGTCCACCACATAAACATGCACAATGTTATCAAACCGTGTCACACAATGAAGAGGGAGAGATCGCTGGTCACCAGACTCTCGCTGCCAAATTTCAAGCTGCAGCTTTTGAGGCTTGTCGCTTTTCACCAGGCAGACACTCCCGATTGTTATACAGGACGCTTCTCTTCTGTCCAAGTGTTGTGGGTTATTTAGTTATTTATTTTTGTTGTCGTTTCGCTTCTGGAAGCGCAGTCAAATGGCTGGTAAGAAATGGAGGCCTGTGTTGTGGGAGACAAACTCTTTATCACGACAGCTCCGATGTGTTTGCTCCTCATTAACAAACCGCTCCCCTCCTCATTCTTTTCACACCTCTAATGATCACCCTGACATCTCAAGAGACACAAAACGGTTACATTATGTAAACCCAAGCTCAACAACATGTGAAGATTGAGCAGCTTATACTTATATAAAACTAACATAAGGCACAACAGAAATGACCAAATCTTTTTTTTTTTAAATGCCTAAAATATGCAGCTTTTATGAGACATTAAATGAGAACAAAAGAAGCAGGCAGATTTGTTTTGATGTCAACAATAACTCAGAAAGTTACATTACTGATTGCCGTGCCCTCAATTCTCTTCTAATCTTTTTTTTTTTTTTAGCATCGAAACAAAAGCGTTTGACACAGATCCACTTCCATCGTCGCCAACTTCCTGATTCTTACATTTTAAAACTTTTGACAATTACATACCTGACAAAACTCAGCACATTCACTTTGTGAAATAATGACAAATACTAAGCCTACGAGGCAATCACAATCTCGCGCTAATGTGCAAGCCCACGTCAATATTAATTCTTACACTTAGAATTAAAAAAAAAAAAAAGTTAATAGACCTGCTGAATGAACCGCAACACTTGGACTCACCTGTTGATTAATTTGGACATTTAATAAACTGTGAAAACAGCTAATAGCAGCTTGGATTGGTTTCAATTCACCCGCGTTTGGGAGCCTTTCTGCAGCCATATGAACCTCTGGTAAGCAATAACAAGAAAAACACGTGGGAGGGGGAATTAAATTTCAATTCAATTTTACCAGCATGACAACCAAGCTGGACTTACATATTGAGAAAAATGATGGACAGCCCAACAAAATCACTTAATATATTAACCTGAGAGTTTCATTACTTTCCCATGATCCCCACATAGGTTATGTATAAATTCTCCAAATGTCAAACTCCATCATATTTAAATTCTATTAAATGAAGATTACATAAGTTTTATTAAATGATGAATACGCAGTGCCTTGGTTTTATTCTTTACTTGTGTTTTAGATACACACACACACATAAATCGAATTGGCTGAATACACAGCACGGATGTGTTTCGTTAAGCATTCTATTAACATCACAGCCAGAGTTAATCACTAAGAAAATGGTGTGCGTGCATGCCATGGACAGGTCAGCTGTGTTTAGAATCTGTCAGATCTGCCCGGCCGCTCACGGGGAAAACTCACAATCATTCCCTCATTACCAGCTGGGAGTGAAAGCACAGAGACACACAAAGCACTGGTGGAATCAATCCGCAATGATGAGGCACATTTTGTTCAGCGTGGCCACAACTCCACCTGGTGGCAACTCTGCATATTTCAAGAAAAGAATACGCGTCAGGTTCTCTTCCACACAATGTCTGACCTGATGTTGAGCCCAGTAGACTGCCCCAGGTTTTCCCAGGCTAGGAGCTTCTCAGCCAGCCTCTGTGTGGGGGAAAAAAAAAAAAGAAATTGTTTGTCAAATCAAAATATAAATCAATATAATTAGCAAAGAGATGCCTTCATTTGAAAACATTACAAAACGAGTGTATCATTCAACTCAAACTCTAAATCTTCAATATATAATTAATACAGATTTATCACACACATTTTTCAAGCTTATATTTGATTTAATCATTAATGAAAATATAGATTTTAAACACCATCAGGATTAAAATTTTAAAAATGTTAAGAAAATCTAGTTGATGTTATTAAAAATTTAATATATAAAAAATTCAATGTCCCATCAAACCAAATAAATGTTTTTAATCATACAAACTTACTACCTAGCAAGACTTGTATTACATTTTGTACCAACAAAATTCTGCTGATGCTGTTCACTCTAATTCATGTCGTCTGTTGGCTGTTGTTGGTGTGAAGTTCAACAATCCACACACTATTGGTACGTTTCTCTCAAAAAAACAAGACATGCTGTCAATTCAGCAGACTATAAACAATCAAGCAACAACAAAAGAAAACTCAAGTCATTTCATACTCTTCTACAGTTGTGGCAAACTTGAAGTGGTGGAACATGCTCAACCATCCACCTAATGCATGATCCTTCGGGCAGTGGCAGCATTCCAAACAGAAATCAAAGGCACTACAAGATTTGTTTTCCCAACTACCAAATTCCTTTCTGTCCAAATAAATATTGGATAAAGAACAAGAGCAATCAGAGATTTCTGATGTCCACTAAAGGTTCCATCTATCAGTGGCGAAAATCTGTCATGTAGTTTTGACTTAATTCTTAAAAGCCTATAAAATGAAATCCTGATCTTAAATCCAGATCTCCTCCTAAATGTAATCTTTCCCTGAGAAGTGTGACAAAATCTGTGAATTAGTTTTGAAGTAATCTTGCCAATAGTCAGACAAATTCAGGCCTTATTTCACTTTTAGTTTCACTATAACATGTTCATAGACTGGAAATACACATAAACTGAACACATTGAGAAAGTCATCAAATGCTGCACGTGTAATGGTCTCTCTCAAAATAGGATACAGATTGCAAGAAGCTATCAGGAGAAAATTATTTCTTCTTGCTAAAAATGTGACAACAGTATTTTTCTCAATGAACGAGATTGTAAAAAAAAAAAAAAAAAAAAAAAACAACTCTTCTTTGAGCTACAAAACTAATCCAGCATTGTTTTGCGATCAAAAGAAACTACAGAATTACATGTGAATGTGCTGCAGTGAAGAAAAGAAGAGACAACAGGTAGCACAGAGTAAGGTGAAGACAAGAGTATAAATAAAATCCCAAAGAAAATAACCTGCCAGCTCCAGGCCTGAGGAAAGCTGCAGGAAGATGTCAGACTGACTCTGAAATGCATTCAAAGCTTTGAGAATAAAATGCCGTCAGCATTTTAGCAGAGTGAGGTTTTTTCAGTGTAAACGTTATTTAAAGAGATCAATCATGTAGTCATATATTGTCAGAGATTTTGAAGAAAAAAAACAAAGGCATGACTTATTTTCAGGATAAAGATCTTTACATTTAGAAGTTTCTCATTTCCATGACAAAGTGTGACTGTAGTTGTAATCAGTGGTGTGACAGTCCCTGGAGGAGTGGGTATACTCTCAATTTTTCTTTTCTTTTGAAACAATCTTTTTAGAACAGTGGCATATAAAACTACTGTATTTAGTGAAAACCATCCACAGTATTTGCTCATTGCAACAATTTTTTTTTAATAATGTATTGCTAAGGAATATTTGCCATGTAATAACCTGCCATAACCTGACATGAAGTAGTGCGCGATGCTTTCTGGGTAGTAAACAAACAAAGCTAACTGCACGAATCAGAAGAAACAGAAAGAAAAAGTTGGAAAATATGTTGTGGGCAGTCGTGGATAGAGGGGAAGAAGTAGTGACAGAAATATTCATTGATATCTGGTCTGAAGACTAAATATCACAGTTGTTTGTGGCTACCCATTAGCCATGAGGTAATTAGCATAGTCACCACGGGCGAAAGCGGGACTTCCCCTTTCGGTCCAGATCAATCGATGTCTCTTCTTTACTTCCTCTCTGGTTTGTTTCTGGCGACAGCGCCCACAAATGAGTAGTAGATGTAATTGCATGACGTTTTCCAGGTGGTTTGATCTGGTCTTAACAGTGACTTTGAATGCTCACCCAAACCAAATGAAGGTGTGAGAATTCTCGGCTCCCCTCCCTCTCAAATGAACCGAGTCGCGGACTATCCAAAAGTCAAAGGCTCCTAAGTGCCTGGCCAGTTTACCTCTTTCTCAATTTCCATATTAAGCAGCTCTTCTTTGCTTTTCTCCATCCTCTCCAGCTTCCTCCGCAGTCCCTCCACCTCCTCTTTCAACAGGCTGCAATTCTCTCTGTTCTCTCTGGATCAATCAAGGAGGGGAAAAAAAAAAAACCTTAACTTTGAGCACAGTGAATAATACTAATATGACATACTTGCTTACATTCATGTTGTAATAGGATTTTATAAACGCAAATGATTCAGAGGAAACAAACAAAACTCTTATTGGCATGAATGATAAGATTAAGGTGTTATACTGCATTAATCTGATTACACCAAAACCTCAGATTTCAAGCAGTCTCAACTTGAAAGGAGAATAAGATGTGGCCAAAAGTGATTCACGTGACCACTTCAGATGCACACTGTTATATTACAGCTTATAGTGTCACTAAGATGTTTCCAGTGGTGCCAAAAGAAGTTAGTGTAGCATGTAGTTTAATCACAATGCTCAGCTATATTAGTTCATCTTCATTCATTTTCATGGCATTAATGAAGTTCCAGCTGATTAAGAATGATTCTTCATGCATCACATAAGTAAGTTTGTAGATGAAATACAGCCAAGAGTGGAAAAGTGGTGTGAATATGCAAACTGCTGCACGATAAAGAAGAACATATTGCAGCAAATTTTCATGACTCATAATCCTGTTATTTAGTAAATCATGACTGCTGGAAAACGGGAATGATATCCTATAAAACAGTTATATGAGAAGTTGTTTTGGACATTTCACTGTATGTTGTAGCAGAGATTTTATTGAAGTTGGCTTTATGTTGAGATTGTAGTCATTTTCGGTTGTAATTGTTTGGTTCTGCATGAATATAGATTTTCATCGAATATACTCTGCTCCAGAACAAACAAAACCTTAAACCTTATTATGGCATTATTTTACTCAAGATGGAATTTGGCTGCATGTAGCCCCTAAACTAAGATGTGTTTTATACCCCTGCTTTAAATATTTTGTCATGTATACAATAGAGAAAATTCTCACACATTAATTCCCTTTCACAACACAACTAGTTTTTGTAATGTGTCATTTCATATATATGAGAAAAAGTTGAAATGTTTGTTCCAATGATGATTATGCACAACCTGAAGCAAAATCAGCGATTTAGAAATTTGAATGCATATCGATGTGACTAAACACTGCATATAAATGAGATATTAGATAAGAGTACTAAATGTTAACCTTAACACAGTTTTTCAAGGTTGCAAAAATCCTAAGAAAATACAAATAAAATCACCTGTCCTTTAACACTTCCTGCTCTGAAATGTCAAGACAATCGAGTTAAGATCGCTTTTGTCTTCTGAGGTAATTGTGGGATTTAATCATTTTATTGATGGGGGGAAAAGAATCATTTGATTTGTGGGTGTTCCTGACCTGAGGAAAGCATTATCTTCCCTGAGACGCTTCAGCTCCTTTTCCAGATCTGGAACCTTGGCCAAGTCAGACTTCACAGTCTTGACGATGGAGATGTCCTGCTCTTGGAGGACAAGACGACTCTCTAACTCCTGTCAAAAGCCAAGAGGAAATATCACACAAATTAAAAATCAATAGAATATTTGACAGTCGATATTCTATTACACCATCTTTTAAAACCAAAATCGAAATCAAAACAGGCAAATTCAAATCATACTTGCACTAAAAATGGGATTAAAAACGGTATATCACATCACTTGAATTGTGTAAATAATCCTGTTGTGGCATCAGTAACATACATAAATTGGTCTTGTGGAAACCTGTACCTTAATCTTGATTATGTGCTCCGAGCAAGTCGACTGTGCCGCTTGGAGACTCTGGCAAAGTTGAGAGACTTCCTGATACTTCCTGCTCACAATACAAATCAGAAAAAAAGTGTGTAGTCAGCTTTTTTCTTGCGCACTGCAGCCCCCTATTAGGATGAAAGTTCAAACGAAGAGATAATTGGTAATCCGTGCGTGCATCTGCACCTGCGCTGTATATCCAGCTGCTCCTGTAGCTCCAGGTTTTCTTGGGTCTGAGTGGAAATTGTCGAGTCTTGATTTTGGATCTTCTGCTTCAGCTCTATGATCTCATCCTTCAAAGAGCTGATAGTCTGGGAAAAGATTAGTGTTGTGAGCCTAAATAGGTTAAGAGATGTGACCGGTGCTGCAAAAATCAGTGTAAATGCTTGTGCGTACCAGATTAGATGTACTTAGTTTAGTATCTCGCTCATCCAGCTTCTTGTTCAGACCCTCCAGGTTCTTACGAAGAGCACGGTTCACCTCCGCCTGTCCTAACAAGTTCTTCGCCCCCTCCATCTCTCTTTCCTCCAGTCTTTTTATTTGCCCCAGAAGCTGCTGGTTACGCTCCATTTCGTGCTGTTTCACAGAAGAAGCAAGTGTTATCCTGCAACAAGAAAAAGTTACAAACTAAGAATGCGAATACCTGACACCCGTACCTCTAAATTTCGTGCTTTGTCAGAGGCTTCCTTCTCCAGCTCAACACGAGCTCGTTTGTGACTCAGCTCCATCCGTTTCTTCTCCTGGTCCAGCTGCAGGTAGCGGTTCTTCGATTGAACCCTCTCTGCAGCCTCCAAAAGCTGGAAAGAAAAAATGAAAGCAAGTCGATTGTTTCAGTAACACTGCTTTTACTCAGCTTGTTGTTGACTTTACAAACAAATGCATACCTCTATGCTGCGTTTGTACTGACTCTGCAGATGTGCACTCCCTGCTGGGTTCTCTGATAGCCGCTGTGGATGTTCAGGGCGGCTGATGAAGGAGTTGAAGGACTTGAGGGTTGTGATCACAGAGGTGTCATCGTCTAAATCCATTGTGAAGGGCTGGTGTGGCAGCAGCGTTCTGAAAGAAGCACAGCACGAGTCACAACTACAACAGTGATTCACTCATACTGCTCGCACTGAAAACGTAACTTGAACCATAATGCATCTACCAGAAATGTACAAAAAGGTGAGATCTCAATCATTCAGCATGTTTAGACACTCATTAACCCAATTAGGACTATTTTTTAGTGCATGCTGGGACATTTAACTTAACCAAACAACTAATGTTCATGTATATTAGCCATGTAAACAAGAGGGGACATTAGCTTTGCTGCATCAATAAAAACGCTCAAAGGCACAATAAATCCTAAAACATAGCCTCGGGGTGAAACACATATTATTATCAACATTAATTCATCCCTCTCAGCGTTAACGTCTCTGTGACAAACTATCCCAGCAGGCTAAACACAGCGACAATGTAAACTTACATACGACAGCTGATCAGTCTAAAACGCCGGTGTTCACGCGGAAGAGGGATACGTTACAGGCAACACGTTCTCACCACAGATCTGGCTTGTTTGAGAAGAGGAGCTGGTTGATTTTCAGTTAAGTGATCTCCGTGATGCTAATGAGTTAGCAGCATGTCTGTTAGCACTGGTACAACTCCCTCCAGTTCAGCTCGAACCGGCTTTCTGAAACATCGCGAGACTTCCTGTCTCATTGTGTGACTTTGTGACATATCGCGAATGTAAACATATCATCAAATGTTTTTAACAATATTATTGAATTTCATTTTTTTTTATATACATATATGATATATTTTCAGTACCTTATGTCATGTGAAGCCTTTTTAAGAAGAATGCACTCATCCTGGATTAAACTTTATGAAGGCATTGGGTTTTTTTTTTTATTCTAATAAACTTTTCAGCTGCTGTTTTACTCCCTTTTGCACAAAATACATAGAAATAGAAAGCCTTTTTTATCATTATATGATGTATTGAAAAATTGGAGCGCTGCTCCTCTCATAGTACAAATGAACAAAAAGTAACAGACAAAAAAAACGCAATTTTTTTTAAGTGCATTATGGGTTCACATAGTTATACTTTACAGCTGATGGTTGAGTTGTTGTGATGTGCAGAATGTGTGAATCAATAAATGAGTGAATTTAGTGTGGTTATGGCTCTGACAAAGAAATTGAATCTTCTTATTTTGACTTTGGAACATCTATAACAGGTCAAGCAGGTGGGAACCAGGGTGTGAGCTGTCATTGAGGATGCTTTATGGTCTGCTCAGGCATCGGAAGGTGTAAATATCCGTTAAGGAGGGGAGAGATGCTCTGATGACTCTCTGTAGCCTTCTCCTGTCTGCCCCAGTACTGCAACCATACCATACTGTACTATAGTATGTCAGCAGGCTCTGGCTGTATAAGTGGTAGAAGGTCATATGCAATTCCCTGGGCAGGTTGTTCTTCTGAGAGCTATCAGGAAGTACAGTCTCTAATGAGCATAATGACAGCTGCATGTGCTTGCTTTTTTTCCTCATTTTTAAGCTGTTTTTTGTTTTGTTTTGTTTTTTTGCTTTTGTTGGATTTTATTCAAAATTGAAGTGTAGTTGTGTGTTCATGTTTTCAATATTTCATCAACTATAATGTAGAATAGAAAATACTTCTAAAAGGCAAAGGATCCCAAAGGCAAATTCTTTTACAGCATTGCTCGACACAGAATACAATAAATAGTATATTAAAATATTCAATAGTTAGAATAGAATTTGAATAAGTAAATATCAAATATAATTATTTTCAAATATGTGAAAAGGAGGATTTTACATACCAGTGTTTTAAGCTACATAATTATCTGTCTCTCTGTGTTTCACAGTGACAATCTGGCAAGCTGTCCAGGGTGGAACCAGCCTTCAGCCATACTCAATTGGGATTGGTTCCAGTGAACTGGATAAAGCGTTAAGCAGGATGAAAGTTTGAGTGGCAGTTCTGTGTGTGCTGTAGGAATGTCATGAATCACTATATCCGATACCACTTTATTCCACTTGACAAGGGGCACTTACTGGAGCCAGTCCCAGTTATTGACAAAGACAAGGTACACCCTGGAGATGTCATCATACATCAATTCAATCTAATTTATTTATAGAGCACAAATAACAACATAATCATCTCATAGGGCAAATAGACAATGAAACACCCATAATCACACCACGAGGAAATTTGAAATCTTCCCAAATTGATTTAATTAAACTGCAGTAGGACAGCCATGCATTCAAAAGGAACATGAAAACTTCATACAAGAAGGCCCCCATCTGAATCAAACGAGTGGCAGGGTTGGCATGAGGCAAGAGGTTTAACCGCTGTACACCAGTGTGCAAGTCTCTCTTCCATGTTGAGTAAATACTGCAGTTGTTGGCAAAGACAGTCGACACTTACTGACTTCCTCCACAAGGAGGGGTAAGCTATCAGGCAATGCTGCTGAGGAGTTGCAACAACGGCTTCATTATGGTAGGAAAAAGTGCATGAGCAGCAAGGTTGACAGACAAGCCTGCCAAGCAACGATAACTAAAAAAGCTTCACAGGATTTGGCATTAGGCTCATCGATCAATCAGAGGACATCACACACAGTCATGCTAACTAAAAGTGTTCATCCATCCCACTTATCCTGTTCAGGGTTGCAGGGATGGAGCCAACCCCAGTGTACTGTCTGTGGGTGAGGTCTGTCACAAGGCAAATATATATAGACAGACAAACAATCACACATTCACATTCACATCTTGGGGCAATTAAGCATCGCCAATTGACATCACATGCATATTTTTGAACTGTAGGAGGAAACCCACGCACAGATGTGGAGAATATACAAACTCCACATTGAAATGTCCCAACCATGCTTGAACTCTCCAGAAACGTCCAAATAGAGGCAATGTTAGAAATGTCTTCCCCGAGCTCACTGGACACAGCAGTGGTTCCCCACCTTGCTGTACAAGTGCCTATACCTTGCACGTTTTAGGTGTTTTCCTTCTCCTACGGCCAAGCTCTACAGAGGCCTGATAATGAGCTATTCATCTGAATAAAGTGTGTTGGAGCAGGAAGACAAAAACATGCAGGGTAGTGGTACTTGAAGAGAAGTACCGCTGTCAAAGAATCTATGAGTTGTTGTGAATGAAAATGTGGGATGGCAGGGTGGCACACAAATGCAAACAGAGAATCAAAACACACCAACTTTGCTTGTAACTGTGCTTTGTCTACTTCAGCATCAGATCATTAGAACCCTGAGCACAGCGGAGGGTCAGTGAGACAGCATGTTTAAGGGTTCGTACATAATTTCATTAAAGGTTTGAAGAGGCAATCACAGTAATGGTCAACAATGTCATTATGTTCATTGTCTTCCGTGCCTTCTGAGTAATCCTGATAAAAGATTGAGAGATATTATTACAAAATTAAGCATAGTGGTCTGCAAAAGTGATTATCTCCCTTGACCTTTTCCACATTATGTCACATTATAACCACAACTGTAAATGTATTTTCTGGGGACATTATGTGATATACCAACACAACGTGGTGCATAATTATACAGGGGAAGGAAAATAGAAAAAACTGAAAAGAGTGGCCTACAAAAGTATTCATACCCCTTTACTTTGATACCCAAAAATAAAATGTGAATCATGCATCATGAAGACCAAGGAGGAACATACCAGACCGGCCAGGGATGAAGTTGTGGAGACATTTAAAGAAGAGTGAAGTTTTAAAAAAAGATATCCCAAGCTTTGAATGTATCACAGAGCAATGTGCAATTAATCAAGAGGAAATAGAAAGAGTATGGCACCTGCATACCTATCAAGTCATGACCATCCATCTACCCTGACAAGCCGGGCAAGGAGAGGAGCAGCCCAGAGGCCCATGGTATTTAGGAGCTGATCCACACCTCACCTATCCACTGGACAACTATCAATCTGCACTCCACAAATCAGACAAGTTGAAAGCCATTATTGAAACAAAGCCAGAAGAAGTTCACTCTGAACGTGGCATCCCTGCTATGAAATATGGTGGTGGCAGCATCATGCTGTAGGGATGCTTTTCTTCAGGAGGGATAGAGAGGCTTGTCAGAGTTGATGGGAAAATGGATGCAGCAATCTTAGAGGAAAGCCTTTTACAGTCTGAAAAGATATGAGACTGAGGCTGAGGTGAGACCTTCCAGCAGGACAACAACCTGAAACATAAAGGCCGAGTTGTATGTGGGGGTAAGTGATAGACATATATTTAATTGAATCAATTTGAAAATATTTTAGAACTCCATATTTTCTCCACTTGTTTAGCTCAAAGCACATTCATGTGTTTCAATGGACAAATCAAAGTCCAGACCTCAATCCATTCAAAAGTCTCTCTCATGACTTGAAAATTGTTCAGAGATGCTCTTGATCCAATCTGACTGAGCTTCAGCTAAAAATTATTAAAACAATTATTTTGTAGAGACTTGCAGCTGTGATTACAAATAAAGTCGGCTCTACAAAGTATTGACTCAGGACAAATTAATACTTTTGCATGCCACACTTTCAGATTTTTTCTTTTAATAAATTTTCTTCCACTTGACGATAATGGAGCATGTTGTAATGGCCTATCACATAAAATCCCAAATAAAAAACATTTACATTTGTGATTGTGATGCACCAGAATGGGGCTCATGGGGGCATGAAGACTTTTGCAAGACACTGTAATTACATGATTCTCCCCATAGAGGGCAGTATTGCTATATCTATGGTTAACACAAGGTGCTCTGTAAAGATGTGACTTGAACGCAGTACTGTTTAGACTAAAGTTCACCCTCCTATTCATCCATCAATCCATCTTTTTATTTATTTATTTATTTTGGCATTTTTTTTCTTTTCTTTTTCTTTTTCTTTCTTTTTCTCTTTCTCTTTTTCTTTTTTTTCTCTTTTTTGTCATCCATTCATCTTTTAAACTGCTTTAACCAAGGTGGAGTTGTGAAATGCTGAAGCTCATCCCAACTGATTGCAGGCAAAGTTGAAGCTCATCCACACACAAAGCATTTTGCCAACTATCCCCGAATGCATGTTTTGGCTTGTAGGAGGAACCAAGTGGAACGGGGAAAAAACTCACACATACACAGTGAAAACATGCAAACAGAATGAGTCTCAAGACTCGGCTCAAAACAGGGATATTTTGCTGGTGAGCAGAGAGAGCCACTCAAAACACAAAGTACACATGCAGAAAGTTGAAGCTGTGGCTGGCTATATATTGCTGGAATTAATTAGTATCAATGTGTAGATAAAGATACTGTACACCTTGTTTATGCTGATCTGGCTCTGACTGCATTCATTTGCTGCAGGCATAAAGAATATTGCCTCCAGTATGGCTCTTGTATCACATCTGTACAGGCATGGCTTGTTTTGTTTTTTTGATGACAAAAGTGTTATAGACAACACAAAAATTTTTCCAGCATGTTTGGCAATTCAACTAAATCTAAATGAGACTCTGATGTGAATACCAATAATCCCAATGCATGTACAGTAATTCCATATTACTTTTCTCACATATTACACTGAACCAACTGTGATATAAGAGATTAGCCGGAGGATTATATTACGTCACATAACATGCATCCACGCCGAACAAGGTGAAAAAAGAATCACCGAAGGATAAGTAGACTTATCCCACCAAGGTCTCTCCTCCAAAAGTCTTTGCTGACCAACTTCCATTCATTCATCGATCCATCTTCCATACCGCTTTATCTACCCGAATGCCGCATGAGACTGAAGTCAACTCCAGGATGATTATGGTTGAAGGTAAAGTGCATGCTGGACAAGTCACTAAGACAGAGAAGGACAAATAAATAAACACAGACAAGATAGCATTGAAATGCACTCGAGCCGGAAATTGAAAAATGAGAATTCTCTTTCTGTGTGCTGAACTTATTTACTGCAACTCCACAAAGATATGAGATGTTAAATGCAGACATCCAAATGTTTCTGAAGGCAGACAAGATGTAACTCTTTTGCTATTTTCCAGATTTCATAGGCTCCTCACTGCACATTTTTTGTTTTGGTGCCACAGAAATGAAGTCAGTTGTAATTATGAAAGCGACATGACATCACCAGTTAAAGTGGGAGCACAATAGGTCAGAACTGTTGCCTTAGCTTGACAACACTGAAGCAAGAAAAGAGCGGGAAATCTTAAAATAAAATCTGGTTGAGACGAAGAGTGGAAGAGTGTGAATGTGTCTGAAAAGGTCAAGCAGAAGAGAAGTGCTTCACAGAGTGACACAAGAGTTTCCTCTTTCTCTTTCACTGTCTCTTTCTTTTTTCATCTTGCAAACCCAAGAGTACGATGTCCGTTCTGGTCCATTGTCCTCACACTCTCAGTCTGTCCTGCTTGTCTTCCTGGGTTCACCATCTTCTTCCCTCAGTGGCTAATGACACTTTTTTTTTTCCACATTTGTCACAGTCTGCTGCAGACACTCCCCCGCCCTCTCTCAGGTACTTCGTCACTCTCGTCACCGTCTCCACCTGACACTGCACCCCCTGAGGTCAGCCTCAATGCAACGATATCTGTGATATGACGTCAAGGCAAAATCAAGAAAAAAGAAAAACTGTAGAGCCCTTAAGCCATTCATCAGCCCAGAAGAATGTGTTCCTACATTTGATTCAAGATTTAGATGAGAACACACACAACGATCGATCCCAAAGCCCCCTGACCCTTAACCAGTGGTGTGAATTATACTCTTGCGCTGCGACAAGCAACACTTCAACCTTTATGCTGCAGCTCTGTTCTTTTGTTACCTTGACAAGGTTATCAAAAATAAAACTACTGTTATTTTTCATGTTTTTCTTCTTCTTCTTCTTGTTTGTTTGATCTTCAAACGAGGCCAGTCAAGCTAACAATGAATATATAACAAAATGTCCTTCTGCACTGAGGGTACATATTTGATTACAGTGCTGCTGATTGTGTGATCTGAACTAAACTTTTTTCTACGCGATTCACATAGACTTGTGTTGACTTTTCCTTCATTTTCATACAGACCTCTACATGGTGTTTTTTTTAATTCCGTTATTTTTATTTCTTGCAGTTCTTGTGTTTTTTTCATTATAACAGCTGCAACAAAGTATAAGAGAAAATCATCGATTCTGAATCATAGTTAAGACAAAGACACGCACGCACGCCCACACATACAAACACACACCTCAAGACCTAAATCAGTGCAAGTGTCTGCAGATGTGCCCTTCATTGCCATCTGTTATGAAAAATGTGAAACCTCACATAAAGCCATGTTTATATTATATACAGGCCCAGTTTGTGAGCATTGTGGGGGGTTAGTCAGCCAAGCTCAACACACATTTATAATGTTTGTCGTGTTTTGTTCGTGGCAAGGGTTACATTTGTATCTTAGTAAACAGCCTTGATGAATGTATGATACAAACAGATATATTGCTCACATGGCCATAAAAGTGGGCTTATAGCGTTGCCATCAGCAGCCATCTGAGACGGAGCTGTAAAATCAATAAATCAGTGCTAGGCATAGTAATTATATAATTCTGCTAGGATTTTTGCCAAACATCAGGGTAACCAGGCATTAAAAAGAAGACAGCTACTTTTGTGATTGATCAAAGTCCCACAACACGTCTGAAACATTTTTTTTTAATATGTGATCCGTTAAAAGAGAAAACCTACATTGAGTGACCTATTAAAGTCTATATGAAAACAAGTTCTAGAAGGACGTTTGTATTTATTGGTAATGGCCAAGAAAAGAAAAATGCCTCCGCTGTGGGATAAATTACGCAATCCCACATGTTCAAGTTTAAGGATGACAAAGATAAATCTTGTGGTTTGTAGAAGGTAAGGCCCAAAACATGTTTACACCCATAGAGACTGATGCCAGTTCAGTGTTGATCCAGAAAGGAGCATTTTAACTGAATACATCTAAACTAGCTCCCCTCAATGTGGGGTAGTCCCATTCTGGATCTCCTGGATGGTCAAAGACTATCAAATACTGCTGTCTCATGTGTTGCCTAGTAAACAGATTTTGGCCGCTTGTTTCCACACACAAAGTTCATATTTAGAACTGAGAAAGCTTGTGGAACAATAAACAGAGAGCTTTGTTTCTGAGCTCATCTCCTCTACTCAATATGACAGATGCGTACAGTGAAACCATCACTTTCAGTTGCTTGTCTGAAACCATAGATAATCTGACAAAAACTCGTTCCATCATTCAAAAAAATAAGAACACAAGTACCAGAACACTTAAACATATTCAGTTGAAACGTTTTTGTTTTAAATTTGGGGCACATATAAGGGGCTCAGATGCACTTACACTGTCATATTGACATTGTCAGATTATTTTTATCAATTGATCTTTGGTCTGACGACATCTGTGAATCCTTAACATTGTCCAGTGTAGAAACACTGAACTGAATCGACAATGAATTCACCACTTATCTTCTGTCTTCCACAATATGTGCCCAATTTAATGGTTTGTCGAAAATCTTAACTAAGTGTTTCAGAGTGACAATCTGGTGAGAGTCACAGTATATAATTCATATGGTTTTCACATTCATCAAAATATTGCCGTTTCAGAAGACGCCAGTTCTATTATGATGGAAATGTTTGAAAGCAGGGTAAAGGTGATCACTTTGTATTCATTTAAAGTGATTCATTCCTCTAAAGGACACGTGGAGTCAAAATCTGCAGGCAAAATGCCCCCATTTCCTGTAATTTTTCATTCTTTCATACACCTGAGTACCAGAAAATGATTGACTCAATTTTTTGCTTCATTCTCAGTCAACAGAGAGGCCAATATCAAGATAATACACATTCCGCTTCCAGAAGAAATATTATACAGTAACTGCAAAACCACAAGTGGAAAATAAAAATACTTAGCAGCCGAAGATGAGGGCAGAGAAAAGGAAAATTGTAATGACTGTCAGTCTTTGAAGTGCAACACAGAGTATGATTGGGAATGGGAATGAAAGAAAAAGATACGGGAGATGAAAAGTGGAAAATAGTATGACGAATTCTAGAAAATAACTAAAAACAATGTTAGATATCAAAACAATGCAAAGGTTAATGAGAGGAATCAAAAGAAAGGTGAATTTCTAATGAGGGAGGACAGAATCAAAGGCTGATTCAGGTTTTCTGCTTGTACTCAAGTCTCAGGGAATCCTTGAACAGCATTACTTTTTGAGAGTGCATAATCATGTGCTCATTGAAACCACACAGGGTTCAGACACAAGCAGTGATGCAAAAAGAGGTCAAAATCAGAGAAAAAAATTCTAAACAAATTGATCTATATGTTGGATAATTTTCTGAATGCCCCCGACCTCAGTGTGGGAAGAGCAACATAGAAAATCTATTTAAAACAAGACAAAACCTCCAGCTCTTTTAATGCAAAACCAAGTATGAATATTGAAGTAACTCAGTAGTCCTTTAAAAAAGAATGCATTATATTCCATATGATTGCGTGTGATTATGGGTGTAGTCAACCTTACATTTTCACAAATGGGGCATCACTCACATTTGTCCATCAATAGTCCTCTAGAGAGCTGTGCTTGCTGTGATAAAACAACGCATTGTGTGTGTTTGTGTGTGTGTGTGTGTGTGTGTGTGTGTGTGTGTGTGTGTGTGTGTGTGCATCATCAAATGGAATGCCACTTTGTCCAAGGAAACTGTTGACTGAAACACAATATTATAAAACATCGAGCCATTTCTGAAAGTTAGTCAAATGAATGGAAGGAGACTGAATATGTAGGGGAAGACACTCTTTTTGCGAGGACAGTGGAGAAGTAGTACCAAACTGGTGAGATGAAGGCAGGCAATTGATGTAAAACACCAAAAGAGGTGTCAGAAAAGGCGTTGTAGTGCTATTGAAATGCAGGGAATTGACAACGGATGACAGGAAAATGTGGGAAGAGAGTCGCCATCAACAGACAAATAAGTACGTGATGGTGCATTCATGGATCTGGGAATTCAAAACATATCAGATAGAAAACTCTCATGTTTCCAGCAAGCAGCACAGTGCTATAGTGGTCAGCACTATTGCCTCATTAGCACGGGGGTCCCTGAGTTGGGCTTGGGGGTGGGGTTTTCTGTGTGAAGTCTGCATGTTCTCCCTGTGTGTCAAAGACGTGTTTGAGGTTAATTGTTGCCCCTCCAGCTCTATTTACATAATAATATTTCAAATAAAAATGAATAATTTTTCTGTTTTTGTTTTTTCGTGTTGGATCACCAGTAGGTGTTGTTGGCTTTTGTTATGACACTCCACGCACATGTGCAGAGAACAACACTCTTTAAACATTGATGATGGTGGGTACACAGACATTCTTATAGGCAAACCACAAATTTGGATTGCTATTACGGGTGAACTTCAACTATAATACCAAAAAAAAAAAATCCCCATAACATGTGAATCATGAGCCATGTGTGACTGGTGAATTGTCCCGGGTTTCCCTATTTTTCCCCCCACACTCAGCTGATATTAGCACCCACCGACCATAACTTGGATGAAGAGGAGTAAGAGATTGGATGGATGGAGGATGATTCTTCCCCACTCCCCAATTATTCATGAATACATAGTGAGAACTCCTGTCATGGTGCTGATGTAGCGTGCTGATACAGCACTTCAACTCACATTGTTTTTCAAGGGCTAGAAGGAATGCCAGAGTCAATAATAGATGCTTTAATCATCGGTAACATCAGGGAAACGCAGTTCTTCAAGGTTAGAGGCTTCTTAAGGCTTAGTGATTCACCCTATTAGTCTAACACCCAGTGATAACTCTTTTTACCTGCTTATTCAGCGAAAAAAATAATTAATGAAGATATTTTTGTGACAGTGTCAGAGAGCTCACTTAACTCCTGCAAAACTCACCAGGTAAGATGTTCTGGAGGAAGCACAGTAATAAATAAATAAAAAACACTATGCTATGCAGATTGGGCTGCTTACGCACAACTTTGCAGCAGCAGCCCCAGAGTCTGCCGTGGGTTAGTGTGGATAAAGAGGATTTCTTTGGCCAGACTGCTGAGAGACCTGGGGATCAAGGGCCAGGACTGGTGACAAGCCATTAAGGCAGTGGAAGGGAGCAGTAAGTGGGTCTGGACTGAAAGACTTAGAGAAGCCTGCCTGACCAACAGAAAAAGGAAAGGCAGGTCAGGAGGGTAGAGGTGGAGATCATTTTGGGATAGCAAGAATTGTCCTGAGCACAATTGTCAAAACATGTATCAAAGATTGTGTCTTTATAAAAACTGTTTTTCATTTCTTCCACCTGCAACATTTATTCATGTTTTGAAGTACGATGTTGAGACATCTATCTACCTGAGTCTGTTCATAAACCATTTCTATAAGGATTTTGAGACTGTCCTCCTTGTTGAGGGTTTCACATCAGAAAACAGTTTTGATTGTTTCATTCGCAATTTGTTAAGGTTCACCAGGCAAATTAGGCCGAGGTAGAAGAAGAAAATTACTTCACAAGATAGCTATTATAGCTGAAATACCACAGTGGTCTTGAAAAACATACAGTATATACACTGTAATCACAAAAATAAGGCTCAGCAAATCTGGTTTTACGGCAGCGACTGCCAAGGACAAACTTGAAACATATTTTATTTGTGGGGAACAATAATGGGAAAAATGTTTCTCTGCTGCAGTTTCTATCAAAGGGATTCCAAACGCAATCATGAAATATACTGGCTATGATCAATGATAAGTTCTCTCTCGAAACACACACACACACACACACACACACACACACACACACACACACACACACACTACAAACAGTTGTCCTGTAAAGGAACCCTCAAAATGTAACAACATTTTTAATTTTTCACTTTTTGCTTCAGTGTCGCGTAAACAGAACCTTCAACTGCTGCTTTGCAAGAAATATACTTGTATAACAGATGGAGTGACTTTAAAGTGTTAAAGAAGCTCTCAAAATATCATTTGAAAACATTTCAAAGGTTTCAATTTTCAATTTCCACACAGTAGGTACATGGAGAGCTTGTGAGCTTTGGAGTGGGAGTTCTTTTTGTGAGACTCGATTATTTAAAGGACGTTAAATGCAGTGTGTTTTTTTTTTGCTGATTTGAGAATAATGCTGTTGTCATTTTCTATTGAGCATCCACACACTCTGAGCAGTAGATGTTGTGACAGCCAATGGTGCCCCCATGGACGTGTTAGTCTTTACATTAATCGTGGTCAGACACAGTGATGCATTGATATTTTGAGGTGGGAATTGTGTAACTAAGTGAATTCAATATTTTTCTGCTACTTTAGGGGCACATCCACAGGAAGAATAATGGGTAGCTTGGGCTGTGATGATAAAATGAGTCATGTTCTAATCTCATGGTGGGTGGTTAAATACACGCCGGTCCATGCATTAAACTGTTTTTGAGCAAGACTGTGAAACCACAGCTGCTCCCAATGTTTGCATGTTTGCAGCTTACATGACAGCCATGTGTGAGTGTGTGCGTGAATGACTTAATGTGACTACTCATGAGTACATTGAAAATGCAGACACAGTAGAAGCGACTTCATACTTCAAGTAAAAACGTTTTTAGTGTTTGCAATATACATGACTGTTGCTCTTTTTACACAAACGAATAAGCAGGAACTCACATTCAGTTTATTATGACGCATGTTTCGGTTGACATATTTCAGGTGACAGAGTACAGGGCAAGGCTGACGCTTGAATGTGCTTAACCTTCTACACTGATGGTGTTCAACCATGCGAACGCCTGACCTAATGACTGTCCCTCCAAATGATTCTCCAGCTGTTGGCCCCGCCGGCATCTATAACCTTTGGGCTTGTTGGCATTAAGGCTGCGGCAAACAGGATTCAAACTAGGGAAATGTATCCCATGGACATGGGAGTGGAGTAACCACTCACACCCTTTCACCCTTTACACAAGCACCTCTTGATTTGCTCAACAAACTGCTGGGGTGAAGTGGTCACAAAACAAGCAGGCCATCGCAATCATTCACACCAGTGAAACTGGAATGATGTACTCTATGATTATATTATTTTTTGTTTCATTTCATGTTTGTCATTTCGCTTAAGTCTATTTAATCTTACCCCCTCTCAAGTCAGTCTGTTTGCATCTGGTGTTTGTTTTTTGTTTGTTTTTTGGCCAATCGCACACCCATAACTTTATATAACCACAAAACAGAGCAAATTAAACAATTACAAAGTAAATAAACACGTAAAAAAAAAAAAAAAAGATGTACAATTAATAACACCTAATAATTAAGAGGTTACAACTCTTTTGAAGCAGTGTTTATTACACAGTATATTTTACTAACAATCCAGCCAATGTCTTTACCTGATGTGTTAAATCTCAGCTTGTGAGATGCAGTATGAGCCCTGTCATGGACTGCTGACCTGCCAGGCGCATTCTGCCCTCGCCCACAGTAAGCTGGGATCGGCTCCAACACCCCGCAACCTTGAACAGGATAAGCAGTATAGAAGATGATGGATGAGATGCTACATGGGGTGAAATGTGCAAAGGATGCTTTTTCATCATCAGACAGGCAAAGGATCCTGACCACCTTCGCACCTATTGTTGAATTATATACACCAACTTCTGTTGGAGGACATTTACTCACACACAGGAATGACACACAGAAAAACTCCCTGATCTACGATTGAACCCCCAGATCTTACCCTGTGAGGCTAAAATGTTTATTGCCACAACAATATCATGTCATATTGAAGCTTCATAGGTCAGTCTTCCCAGACCTGCAAATGCACAACACTCAGAGCCTGACATAATACCCAGGAAAGGAAAATACAGAAAGAAAATTACAGTGACACAAATAGTGCAATCAAATTACTTTTTTCTGTCTGTTATTCTCCTAAGAGATGCAAAATAATTTAGACAGTTTCTAATCGTCTGTGTAATGATATCTGTTTCTGGTGGCTTGAATCACAGTTCTTTTATAATCCATACAAAATGCTTATTTGATTGTCTTGTGGTGACACATGGTTATTTGCATCACTAAGAGATCTATTTGTTTCATAAATTATTAGTCTTGAGCTCTTTTGTCATCAATCATGAAGTCATCTAAGAAATGGTCATCGTAACAGTGGGGTATGTGTGACAAATCAAGCTGTCCAAATGTGATGCAGCACAATGTAATGTATAATAATTTCTTTTTTCCTAATTCCTATTCATCGTGTGTTTTTACTGCAGACTTTCAAGAAATATCCTCTCTAATCAGTGAACCTTCAAAAATGTGTTCTGCATTGTGATCTATAGTTCCTGGAATAGATTTAGATCTCCATGACCTTTGCAGATCCCATTGCTTCAGCTGGATTGGACAGAAATTAAATCGAGGCTGACGTGTCTTCAAGTATCCGTGTGGGTAAGAGGAAATCATTAATTTGAGAAGAACAACTACAACTAGAAGTGGATTCCATTGTATGTTCTGCAGTTGGCTCATCAATTAACAGTTTTGCGATATTGATTCTCCATTTTCTCTCCTCTCTTCATTTACAATGAAGACCGTCACCATGCCATGTGCATAAAACACGTGTATGAGTTGAATGCATGTGGCAGGTGTCACGGTCACAGTTTCCACAAAGGGAAGAAGAAATAAAACACTTGTAATGATGATGCCACTCGATGCAAACTTTGAAACAGATGAACAAGAAACAAGTGTATTTTATTGACTGTTGTAAAAAAAAAAATGTGTGTTTGTAATAATAGTGCTTGTGGTGTATTAGCATTCATTTTTAAATCAGATTTTTTTTTGGGGGGGGGGTTGTAGTTTAATTCATTGATTTATAGCTGCATATTTTAATTCATAATGCAGTTGAATGAGATTAATCTAATTGCTCACCAGGAGCAGGGACACACATTACACCTGCTCCAGAATTTTTGCTGCCTGTCTTTATTGATTTTGAAGTGTTTTGAAACCCCTCGTGGTCTTAGCACCAGCATGCATATCTTGGACTATTATTGGATATCAACTGGAACAACCTCTCAAGTCCTCAGGCAGGAGTCTGCTAGTTGAATCAAAGTGCAGGATTAAAGCATTTGC
>OMNM01015349.1:11479-22669 GCA_900302745.1 Parablennius parvicornis | reverse complement strand
TATCGGCCCTTTAACATCTTGTAAGTTGTAATTTTCTTGCTGGAAATCTGGAAAACCATATCCAACACAGAGACTCTGTGAACTATATATGAAAAATTGTCTTTTCAGCTGACAGCTGAATGCGTCTTCACAAGTCCACATTCAGAATTTAGTGCAAGTTTTTGTTTACCATGTCTGACGTGGAGCTCACAAAGCTAATGACTACTTTTAGCTGCTACATAGCTGCTGTGAGGCCTCACAGGTCTGTTGTGGCAGGTGGGGAAGCATGCCTTCATCAAATTCCACTCATAGTCTTGTCAGCTACATGAACAAACCTGAGAGGGAGAGGAGAGGTGAGTAGAGGAGCAAGGGGAGGACAGGGTGCCAAAATGAGAGAGCGAGGACGGAAGTTTTAGAGATATTTGTGTCAAACACTGTTGTGTTGCCACCGATCAGCTGTACAGTGTTTTTTTTGTGTGTGTGTGTGAAGCTCTTGAGTTTCACGATTCTATAAAGCCACATGCAACAAATACATTTTCCTGAAAGCTGATACTCTTACATACGGAGATGATAGAGTGAGTACGTGTGCCACTGTTTGTATAAGAAGGAGAGTCGCCCTGCCAAGCATGAAATGAGCCCGCTTCCTGCTCAATACATACACACCCTCTCATTGTTGAGCTGCACTCTTTTTCAAACTTGTTGATTATGTCGTTACAATTAAAGAACAAAGACAAAAACATTTTTTAACAATTTGTTGAACATAAAGTGTAGTGTACATCTACATATTTCCATGAAAAGACACATACTTTTATTTATTCATACTACAGTTCTGGCCTACTTAGTACAATTTTTTTTTTAATCATCCATGAAAAATATAGATCCGTAGACCTTCAATCTTTTGTATCAGGTAGACGTGACGGCGAGGTGACAAATTAGCATGCCGTCATGTCAGAGGTGGAACAAACGTCTTCGGGGAAGCCACAGTGTTTGTGTGTGTGCACATTACTTTGGGCTTCTGCCTGAGTGATAAAACTGGTCTGTCAGGCCACTTTAAACGGAAAACGCAGGCAGACTGCACAAACACCGTTCTGTTCGCGCTCCAGGTCAACTTCTTGCTGTGTTTTAAAAAAAAAACTGCCAAAAAGTGTCTTTTTGGGGTGGTGACTCTCTGCCACAAACTCAGGGCGCTGGACAACTCTGCACTGAGTGTCAGCAGGTCATAGAGTACAATAAAGTGTTTAAAGTTGATAGTTGGTATCAGGTGTCAACAGGCACGCACACGATACCAAAGCAGCAGCGAAGGCTTGGAGAGAATCCAAATTTGTGGCACGAAGATGTCATAGTTATGGTTTCCTGGTGATGTGGTTCTCTCGTAATGACCTAACTGTAACTTCTGTGATCGGATGGTTTGTTGTTGTGACTGAAACGACATCAACAACATCAAAAAGAGACAGGCAGACTGAGAGACACAATTATATATCTGACAAAACTTGTAGGTGTAAACACGACAGAAAAATGAGACAATGGATCAAAGCAGTGGCGCGCAGAAATCCTTTGTGTCTGTGTAATGTGAGAGTCTTGTGGCAGATCTCAGACAGATCCGTTTGTGTCTTTAAAAGAAATGCGGCTGTGACCTCAGCGACTTGCTGTCCCCAAAAGGTCGCAGGGCAGGGTCATCAGATGAGAGATGTGCGTCCATGTGGAGACAAAAGGAGACAGTGTGTTTGAGCTGAGGCAGGAAGACAAGAGAGTCAGCCTCAGTCATTGCATCATTTTTCACCCCACATGTTCATCTCCATAAACCCACAATCAGGTTAAGCATCTTCAGGACCAGCAGTCATGTCCTTCGGCAATAAAACAAAAGGAAATGATCCACATTTCCTCTTGGAATTTGTAGCACCTGACCTCTGTGGTCAAAGCCTCAGCGGAGGTAGACATAGACAAGCTACATGCTGTTGCTCAGACCCGGTTCAAGTCTGCTTTGGTTGCTTGAGTGTCCACCTCTTCCTCTTACTTTTCCTCTTGCCTCCTGTCTCCTCTTCAATGGGAGTGCACCATCAGCTCGTTCTAGGTTTGGTAGAGGTTGCATCATTTACTCAGACACACTCCAGAAGACTTGGGTTTCATGTTTGCTTCAAAGGAAGCTGAGAAAGCACCTGTTGTAGAGACGAGGAACACAGAGATTCAGGTTTGCATGTATGTAACTGGAGCTGGGTGTGTACCTGTGTCAAACAGGGTCTGTTATCTGTGTTGTCTGGGCCAGGGTTTCAACAGAGGTCACAGAATACTGTGGAGAAGTGGAAACACTAATCTGAGCCTGACCTTTGACCTTAAGGATTTGCTCTATAGCCGAGTGCTTCGTTGGCTTTGTTGTTCTTTGGACTGATGGTATCTGTTCAAATCATCTCTGAAAAGTCTTTGCATTTAGGCAAATACGTTCTATTAACACAAGAGAAGAGAAATACAAAATATAACCACTCCTTTAAAATCACAAAGCCACAAACCAATTTGCTACACTCCCAGTCACACATGGACTGATGATCATGTTCTCTTTCAAGTTCCCCACCTGCATTGCTTCATTGGTATTGCTTCAGACTGTCCTTATAAGCAGACATAGTCCAAACTATAAATCCAGAGATGAAAAGGCCTTGCACAGTAACACGCGTCTACTTCACGACTGGTTCAGATGTATATTCACACTTCAGAACATATAAGGCTGCAGAAAAATGTTTCTGGTCAGTGGCAACAGCAAACAGCCTGTTGTTAAAATAGTTGTTTTCCAATAATTAAAACATGAACCTTCTGACATGAGCTGGCACTTGTAGAGTTGAATGTGACAATTATAGGGTCTTTGCTTGAGTTCAGACTGGAGTCAGATGGAGGATTTGTTTATTCAGCACATCTTAAACTGCCACAGCTCCTAATCCTCCTCCATACCACTTTTGACAGCAGTAATACTGTGGCCTCATGATTATTATTGTCAAGGACAGTCACAGAAAAACTCTTTTTTCCCTTCATATTCTCTTACTCAAGTTTACACTAAAAGTTTGGAGTGAACTTAACGTAGGTCGTTTTCCTGTTAAGCTTCTTTCTGAGATCTGGAAGCCTCCTTTTCTAGATGATGTCAAACATGTGCTGCTCACATGCTTCTGTCATAACATATTTCCCAATCAAATACTGTTGAACAGGTACAACCAGCATGAGGGACGCCTCATGCAATCAACCAATACTTCTGTGCATTACACACATACTAACAGTCCTACACTAACATAGTTTACATATTTTAAATACACAGCTGTTCTACATGCTCCTGCTGTAGGCACGCTTTTGTTTTTTCTGCCACACTGCCTTTTGAGGATTTCTTTTTTTTTTCATCTTCAGAAACTTGACACAAATTTTGCTTCTCCTTCCCAAATCTCTCTTGACCCCTTTGTCATGTTGATGGATAACACAACTGAATTGCATATAACAAGGACCAGCTGACACGCGGACTTCACTGATAGTGGAAAAGGGTTGAAGTATCTAGAGGAGTTGCTCTCTGTCATAGGGTCATGACTGGCTCCATGGTCAAAATAAAGAGGGAAGTAGTGGAAATAGAAACTGGATGGGGGTCAAAGGAGCACATCTTCTTTCATCTCCATCGATTTGCAATTTCTATATTGCTACTAATAAACTGTGTGAATTAATGTCAGTAAATCTACACACACAACAGACCTACACCAGTGTTCATCATTCTTTAATTGGCATTGTCCCCTGAGACGATAAGGTCCTGAAGAGAAGAGGTCTCTTGAATGGGACTCGGCACTGAGCAGCGTTATTCCCTTACTGCAACTTGGCATGCAGCTCCCCTTTAGTCTGTGGCTCAGCCTGCAAAATATGCACACAGACCTGCAGCTAGTCCACACAGTTACCGACCCTGTTACCTTTTACCCGTTCTTGTACCCCTCGTTGCCTCTCAGTATTGGCCTACAGTTCTGAAGATAAGAACTCTTGACACCCAGCCTGCTGGGATTTAATTGATGAAGCCCACTTTACTCTCTCAAAGCCAGGGCTTATCCACCCTGGTGCCCCCACTGACAGAAACCTGCGTTTGTCTTCACTATTTCTCTGCCTGTGTTTTCTTTTCTTCCTCATTTTCAAAAGAAAGAAAAAAACCTGGATAAGACTCGAACTGGGGGAGAGGGCAGAATGTGTTTATTCCTCATACCTCTTCTTATTGCTGCTTAAATGTTCCTTTTCGAGGAAGTGTAGACATTCTCATGGTCTCCTCTCTTTGTTTTCTTTTTACCGTTTGTAGCCCTCGGGTAATTTCACATATTTGTCAGCCAACACGTTTTTATTCTAATACAACCCTTAAACCTACACCTGAAACTTGAAGAAAGCAGATGTAGGAGCAATCATTGTATAACAGATCCAGTCACAACAAAATTACAAATCCTCTAAAGCTGCCTGTTAATCTGTGAATGGCAAGTCAATGATAGATACTGACTCACTTTTTCAATCTTAGTCTGTTTTCGGGAATGTTTAAAGTGCACAAGGGAAAGAAAAGGAAATTACAACTCAAAGACGGAGGAGGAAGGCGAGGAAGGGGGGAGGCATTTCTCTTTCGGCAGTATGACAGCATTCTCTTTTCACTATCTCTCTCTCTGCCCTGCACGACACTCGTAACAGTCAGCAGGACGCCATGGCTGCATGCAACACTGACCGCGCTATCTTACTCACTGATCTGCAAAAGTCAATTGCATCCAAAAGAAGGGAAAAAACAAAAACAAGACAATCTGCTTTACCAAGCCACAGTTTATCTTTGACCTAACAGTGTTTACTGACTGGATTCCTCCTCGCTCACCTCCACTACAGCCTCTCTTCTTCGGGGTTATCAGATGTGCTTGGCCCACTTTGGAATGAGATACACTCAAATAAACATGCTGCCCCAGGAAGCTACAGCAGAATCACCAAGATGAGGTTCTTAGAAAAATACCCAGACTACTCTCATAGCTGCCTTGATGTTATTGTATATTCTGGCATTAGATCCGTCTCTCTGTGCTTTTTCTTTACCTCCAAAACGTAGTTTCCAGATGGATTTTTTTTGTTGGAAGAAATTCAAACACATAATACTTATGCACTTACTGAAGTGCATTGAATAAGCACCTTGTAACATAGAGTGTGTGCACGTGTGTGCGCGTGTGTGTTCTAATCTGAAGACATGTGTAGACTCATGCACTGGAAACGAAACGCAGCACCATACACACACTGATGATATGCAACACTGAGGTCCACCGTGTATGCTTCAGCTGCTGTTTGACTCTCCCTATCCCCTTCATCTCCTGTTTATCTTCTCAAATCCCTTTATTTTCTCTGGTTCCAAACACATACACAGCACAGCAGACGTCGCACTTATTTTTTTCCAATCTTTTAATTCTTTCTTTTACACTCAGAAATTCTGACCCGTCTTTTACCTGCTGTAAAGAAACCTTGTCCTGTAAACACATTATTTCACTTTCTATTGATAATTATAGGTACATTTTTATTTCCACAAAACATTCTCACTGAGGTCTTTGCTCCACCCACTGTGGCAAGACCCAAAATCCTTTATAACCCTTTGTAAAAGTAAAATTGACAAGGTACTTTGTACATTGTGGGATAACTGCAACCTTTCACCTCTGCTGCCCATTATGCTGTAGCTCTCAGCTAACCAGAGACTTCAGAGATTACAATCCCTTTCTAAACAAGACTTTCCAGTAACCATTGTAATATGAAGTGGGCCCGACTTTTAGTGAATGACTACAAAAGTTGAGCAACATATCTCTGATGTTAGCAGGTGCCCATTGACACAGCTGTTGATTTTGCTTTGTTGAATCCTGTTTTCAGTTTTGAGAATTCCATTGACATTTTGCTGGATACAAAAACTCTTCTACCCAGTCTGCCAAATTTGGGTTCAGCTGAATGTCATGACGGCTTTTAGTTGACACACTGCAGAAGGAAAATAAGACATCAGGGAATACTTCCAACAAGGTTGCAATTTCAAGGAGGAGTGGTAAAAAAAAAAAAAAGTATGCTGAAAACAAAAAGGAAAATAACTGCCATACCAGTGGCATGATGAGATGATACTGGAACTTGCTCACTGATACACCCGTACTCTAGAGGCATTAGAGGCAATGGAGTTGAATGCAGTGGTGAAGGAAATGTCTTCAGTCCAAAAATATCAGCAATCATCATTAGTCATTCAAGCTTTGGACAAAAGATATATATTTTTATGGGACCAAGGAACAATTGTTGGTGTCAGCACCAAAGCCAAAACATGTTATTTAATGGTTTTTGCTTGAAAACATGGACAATTTCTTGGCATCTAAATCACAAACAAAAAATGTGATCCCACAGAATGGATTACATGAATAAATGTACATTCTTATAACTGTAAAGACCATTACTGGTGAAATAACACTGCAGGGAGGCGTTATGAGAACAACATTTTCCGTGTGTGTGTGTATGTGTTTCCCATCTGCATAAAACTCACACTCGGCTTCCTTTTCATGTATTTACGCTAAACAAGAACATCATTCATATCCCTAAAACAAACAACCTCAAGCACTGTAACTGACCAACATAGTGCTTAAATACTAAAAGTTATGTTATTAGTGTACACAAGCTTTTTTGTACGGATTTTCAGAACAGCAAAATAGAGGTAGACAATTCAACAAGCAGCTACAGAGGTCATCATTGAAACATGTTGCTTCTTTCCCCAAGGCCGTCTCACTCGACAGCGGTGGATGATAAACTGCTACACAAACTCTTGTCTGCAACTAGTTTCTTCTTTATCACTCCTCATTCCTTTCTCCCTCTCCCTTCCATCATCCCTCCCCCCTTTTTTTCAGTCCCTTTCAAGTGCTGTGTTGACACTCTTGCAGGTTGTTTGCTTTGTAAGGCTTGGGCTCAGGTGAAATCACAGTAACATATCCTTTTGATGATCTACTCCGTAGTTATTTTAATCCATTTTCTAGTTTCACACTCTGTTAGAAAAAACGCAGTGTCTGTTAGTCGGTTTTACTGTTACGCAGAAAATCAATGCAACGTTTAATTCACCCTTTGGTAAGGAAAACAGTTTAACGAAGCTCTACTGCCTCAAAAGAAATTATCCATGTATGCGATATGTAGCATGGCACATGCACTTCTATGTAAAGCTAGAAAAAAGTTATATAAAACCAGAGAAACCAGAACTCTGGTATGGTTACTCAATTAGAAGGCATTTGTTTTCCTGTGTTTCAGCCTTGAAAGATTGGAAAATGAGCAGTGGAAAGAGAAGGAAACTATTCCCACACCACACCATCTACTGATATCACACTATGTCAAGTGTTCACAGAGAATGGCAGAAAACTCCCTCCAAAACCTGAGGTCACACCGACAGCTCTATTGTTTGAAAGTCCTTGTGACAAAAGACTTTGATCACAAGCTATGAATTGTTAAACCTTTGAAAGTACAATTACATTACTAAACACAGTAAAGAGCCATGCTGTGAATCAATAACTGACTTCAGTTGGTACAGACACTTCTCTGTATTGAGATAAAACATATTTGGGGAAATAAATTATATAGGTTCTTTTTGTTGCTCTTAATACATACATTCTGTTATCAGGTCAACAAAGTGATACATACCAGCAATTCTATACCTAACTGCAGAAGTATCACATTTCAATTCAGTCAGGTTTTGCTCAGTATTTTCTATGATTACACATGCGGGTGATTAATGTTTTCTTTTTTTTTTTTTCTCATTTCAGGTTGTGCATGGAGAGAGAAAGAATCTGCACCATGAAGATCTTTCTCACTCTGCCGATGCCCGTTCTGCTTCTCCTCATCCTTCCACATGGCATCTTCACCAGTGACTGCCCGACTGATTGCTCCTGTTCCAACCAAGAAAACATTTTGTGTTTCCAAAGGCGTTCGTCAACCATTCCCAGAGGAGTGCACCCATCCACAAAGAACCTTTACCTGTTTTCCAACGGGATTGAAAGCTTGGCAACTGAAGACTTTGATGGCCTTGAAAACTTGGAGATGTTGGACCTCAGTCAAAACAAACTAACTCAACTTCCTGATAGGGTGTTTGAACCCTTAACTTCTTTGAGAAATCTAGATTTGTCATCAAACCAGATCACACACATTTCAGAGGAATGTTTCTATGGCATGGCACTCCTAGAGCGCCTTTATTTGTATAGTAATCATATCAAGACTATTCACCCTGCAGCTTTTAATGTCTTTGAAAACCTACTAGAACTCAAACTGCAGGGTAATCAGTTGACATCTCTGCCTGTTCTCTCGATGCCCAGACTGCTATTGCTGGATCTTCGTTTTAATGTCTTACCCTCTTTAGGGCCTTCAGACCTCCAGACCCCAGACCTGGAGTCACTCAGATTAGGTGGTGTGGGTCTCACCAGTCTAAATACTGAACTAATTGGCAATCTTAAAAATCTCCATGAACTGGATATCTCAGAAAACGAACTCGAATCCTTCCCCTTAGTGTTAAAGGAGAACAGTGGGCTGACAAGCCTCAACTTGGCTGGGAACCCAATGGGTCCTCTTAACATTAAGGATCTGCAAAACCTTAAAGAAATTAGGGAGTTGGACATTAGCAGCCTCAGTCTGCAGGGACTTCCTGAAGAGTTTTCCCAGCTCCTCCCCAACCTAAGGAAGCTCACAGTAGCTGAAAATCCCTTCAACTGCCTCTGTATGCTAGCCTGGTTTCCAAGATGGCTCAGAGCCCAGAGCATCACCCTGGAGAGAACAGAGGAGACACGCTGCCATTTCCCACCTATCAATGCAGGAAAAGTGTTAGAGAGATTGGAGCACAGAGATTTTGGATGCCCCACAACAACTACAGTCACTACTAGTACTGTCAAAACTACGACGGCTAAGCCTGTTGTTAACATGACCCACCCCATGACTACTAAAGCTATTCCAAAACCAAAGGCCAGTGAAAATCCAACAAACAGAAAGAATGGCCCTCCACTGCCTCCTGTGCCGACTCCCAGTAGCAGCAGCATTGACACAGATGAGGAGCAGCGTTTTTGCCCACCCCAAACCTGTCTGAATGGAGGCACATGTCATTTGGACCAGCATGGTCAGGTAGACTGTACGTGTCCACCAGGGACTTCTGGATTGTATTGTGAACTTGCAAACCCCTCTTTACCACCTGAGGTTGAGCTCCCTATGGCAACGGTCACTGCAGATGAACCAGATATCAGCTCACATCAAGCAACTGCAACTTCAATCCTGCTGGATCTACACCGCTACATTGAAATGCGGCCTTACATCCGTGGAATTCGCCTTACCTACCGAAATCTCTCTGGGCCAGATCGCAGGCCAATTCAGCTTAGTCTACCAGCATCCTTCCCAGAGTACAGGCTAAGAGGCCTGAACCCCAACTCAACATATACGGTGTGTGCCAGTCCACTTGGTGCCCCAAGTGGCATAGACAGTGTTTGCACTGAAGCCCATACAGCTCCTGAGAGCACAAGGGGCCCTGATGCACAGTTTGAAGATCCAAAGCTCACCACTATGCTGGTGCCTGCCATTGCTATCTTGCTACTGGTCATACTGATAGCAGTAGCAGTGGGAGTGGTGTGTTACCTTCGCAGAAAAAGGGCCAAGGGCCACATGGACCTAGACTGTGAGCCCTCTCAACTGGAGCTGGATGGAGTTAAAACTGGTTTAGACAATGGGTCGCTGCCTCAAAAACAGCCACAACTTATGATCCCCGAACCAGCAGTTCAGAATGGTAATTTGGAATATGAGGTGTTGCTCCTTCAAGATCACTGTACGTCAAATAACAACATGTCTTCACACAAGCCTTCCTACTTTTGACAAGCAGCTTTAACTGTTTTGGTCTGATTGAGGATGCGTAATTCCTTATCTCTGGCCCCTCGAGTGAAATACAAAGAGCAGTTTCCGCAGTGGTCAAAAGTGGAGGACCGAGTTTCAGCCAACCAACAAGCAAAGAAGGGACAAGTGTACATTTAATGGACTGCCCTTTGGTTGTCTATGTAGACATTAAACAAGTTGAAAAACAGTGTTTGGACCTCTGAAGCGTCCCAATTGACTTTGATGCTGCGTCTTACCTTTGTGATACTTCACTTATATTCATCCCTCATGCTGTGATGCTGGACTTGATGAACTGGGACTGACTGAATGCATAAAGGTAAAGAGATATAATGACTTTATGTCATCCTGTGTCTGTAGGCTGTTATGAGGTTGTTCTGCTTTCCCCTCCATCACAATAGCCCAACTAAACAGGGTCAGCAATTGTTTTTTGCTGAACTTGTCAATGGAACTTTTCAATGCTAACCCAAAGGGATCAGTGCTTGCTGTGAAAGACCTTTAAGACACCAAATGAAGTTGTGCAAAGAAAATAGCTGATGTTTGTATTGCTTTATCTGGCTCTACATTGTTTTATGTATGTTTTTAATGTATTTTTTGATGCTGTTATCATGGAGCAACTTTGTGACTGTTAAGACCCATCCGTGCCCACAACCCACCACTTGTGACTAACAGACAAAACACCAGATTAAAATCTTTGAAGATTACAAGTCGTTTGGTACCAGTGAAGTCAGTCAAAGGGCTTTGCCCCCACAACATCAGACAGACTAAGTAGTTTTGAGTCTGGACAGAGTTGAGACTAAATCCCCCTTCTCCAAACCCAAGCTCTCTGTATGATTTTCCATCACAAAGAAGAGAAGGTAAGAAGGATTACAAAGGGTACAGCGGGAAACAGTTGACTGAATTCATCCTGTTTCAGGGCACACATGAGTTTTAACCCTTTTTGAGCTTGTTGTAATTACAGTAAACAATCACATGTCTGTGCCACAGCAAAAGAAAACATCAGAGACTTTATTTATTCTTCATCTTCCCTATAAAGGAGACTGTGTTATCCCTAAACCACAATCCATATACAACATACTACTTGACTTGGCCACAAACAAAAACAGAGCAAATAGTAATTGTACATGGCATTGCCCTTGAGCGAAAATAACATGCCTGGTGGAATGCTGTGCACAGCTTTGCTCCGGTTTTGTGTTGAACAAGACTTGGTAAAATCCAAATAAACAGCTCAGTCAACCTCCTGTTAAGACACCTTGGAATCATTATTCAGGCATATTACACTGACTTTGGTGTGTGCGAGAGAGAGAGAGAGAGAGAGAGAGAGAGAGAGAGAGAGAGTGAGAG
>OMNM01015347.1:2990-18168 GCA_900302745.1 Parablennius parvicornis | reverse complement strand
TTAAAAAAACTAATCTAAGGTGCTTGAGTGATTTTGAATTCCATAGAATGACTAAGAAGCACAAAAATAATGAAAAATTCAAATCAATGGAAAAGTTCTCCTTCTGAACAGTAACCTTAGTTAAAACAAAACAAAAAACAAAAGAGAAAATACATGGCCGACTCATAGCTCATGTAAATAAGGGGCAAGAGAAAGGGCACTGTTATTTAAAACAAAGAACAGACATGACAGTTATATATTTAAGTGGCTATAACTGTCACAAATCATGTAACTATCCTAGTATGCAAGAACATTATCATAAATAGAATTTATTGTGCATCCTCACTTTATGAGTAAAAGTCACAGGAAAAAAAAAAACATGGTTGATAGAGAAGAAGTTTAACAGATGAAAAAGATTTTAGAGGACGAGTTGATTTTTACATTGCATCTCTGCATGTTTGGACTGAATTGGACCTTTTGTGAAGTAAAACAAAAAGCAGAGAGTCAGTGTTTCTTCAGCCTGCTTGGCAGCTTTAATTATCCCGTGTGCCATAAACAGAAGCGAGGATCTGTGTTTTGGGGTTTGGAGGAAGGGGTCCGAGGTGGTGGACGGTGGGGGTGACGGTGGGTTTCCCTGCTGACGCACTGCTGGCCCAGACTGAATTGATTAAACGCGACTCCTCTGACTTCCAGGCCGGTCCAGACGTGATCGCTCTAGAATGCCAATAATGGCGCTCAGTCCAGGGTCATTTTTCTTGACCCACACTGAGGATCTGCTTCCCTTAGAGCCGGCGTTAACATTGATTTATGGGCCTGGTATCGGAGTTTTATTAAAAGTGTCACATGGGGTGTTCGGCTACATCTTGTTTGACAGTGTGGATGTGGCCGCAGTTAGTTTGAGTGCACATTTATGGTGTCGCTGATCAATAGTGATTTGGTTCCCTGCTTCGGGTGTGACACTTCGATTTCATCCCGTCTACGTCAGAATACATTACTGCCGTGGTCCCAGGCAACATGTTGGACATCAGCAGCAAGCCGCAGTGCTGCAGGGTGCTTCAGAGGCGCTCTGCGCTCAAAAGACAAACTTCTCCAAATCATTCAGGAGCACAAAGTCACTGGAAAAACCTCCAGCTACTCACCATTAGGCTCCACGCCTCCCATATTGGCCCTGAGCCCGTATCCCTGTACTTTACATGGATCATGGTACAATCTCGTGTGACGTTGTGTGTCAGCATCGTCACCCACACGCAGGAGAGCCCAGGCGATGTCAGCATTTTGGAGATTGTTTAATATTAATGAGAATGAGAAATGTAAGGCAGACTTCTGGAGTATAACTGATGCTCAACAAGTACTTGTACCAGTACTCAGTACCGGCAAGTAGCTAAGGATTAGTACTATTAGTACTTGCACTTTTAAAGAAAGTGTTAACGGTGCATCCCTACTAATATCCACAACCATACCCAGTTCATCCAGTGCTAAATATACTTTATGGTAATGTATGGCAGAAAGAACAGAGTTTATTTTTGCATTGAGTGACAATTTTAATAAATTCAACCAACTGAAAAGTTGATTCAATACACTGGGGAAAAAAATCAGTGACACCAAAAATCCCAGCAAGAAGATCTTAAGCAAATTATTAGGCTAGCTCATGACATACATTTTACATGGAGGGAATAGCAGAACATTTTGAACAGGCAGAGTTTCTCAGATGTAATTATGAACAGAGGTTGACCAATCTGCAAAAATAAATATTGTGGAGCAATTTCTGATGAATGTTTGTGAAGTTGTGAGTTTGATTATCTCCCCATCAACAGTGAATAATAAGATGAAACGATCCTGCGTTGTGAAAAGGCTAGAAGTTGCACTGATCCGCTGGGCTCAGGAATACTCACATAGATCATCCACAAACACACAAATGAAAGTGAAAGCTGAATCACACAGAGGAGCAACTTTAATCAGTGTCATCTTCAACACAAGACGCTCAATACATGAACAAATGATTCTACCACAAGTATTCATGAGGATTACGGAAGCTAGTTTCATGAAAATTTGTAATTAAATGTTTCTTTTTTAACATCATGCATGCAATATATTTATTCCAATAATTTCATTCATGTTGTTCAAATGTGCTTAAAATGTGCATCGTCCAATCACTTCCTATGAAATCAAAGCTGGAGTGATGCTAGTAAGGGAATATGGCCACAGAGTATCAGGACGGGCCCTTAGGAGGCCGGTGGGCTGACTTTTGTCTGTCTTTGCTGTAAGAAAGACGTCTGAACATTACCCTAAAAAAAGAATCTTGAAATTGAAACAAATTGATGTCTGACCACAGATGGGTTTTCCATTCTAGCTAAGATGAAGCTGTCATCAGAATAAAGTTGAAGACATGAAATGTCGCTAGTTCCTATCTCTGGAATAGCACAATCATCGTTGTGTTCTATAACTTATGCCACATTCATTGTTATTGATTCCTTTAATCAGCGTTAAAGCATCTAAAGCAGTTTTCACTTCAACTTAACTAAACGTTGGTACCGCCCCCATGACTATCAAGGGTCTTGCTCACGGAGCCACAGTCGACTTTGAACCTGCAAAAATTTGAGCCCAAATCCACATTTCTGACTTCTGGACTCTCGATCGCACCTGGAGACAATCTGGTGATGAGGTGAAAGTGCTAACAACAACACAATGCAGCCTGAAGTCTCTAATTAAACTGAACCGCATGGTGGAACAAGCGCAGCAGATTTGAAGATGAAGGTGACTGAAGTAAACAATCTGCTGGTGAGAGAATGACAACAACTCGATGCCTAAGAACTAAGTGAAGACCAGACCAAGAGCAAATTGCACTTGTGAGAAACGTGTGGCAGCACAAACACAAACATGACTGCGGAGAGTTGGAACTAAATCAACTGCAATAGATGAGCCGGTCCATAACGGGAAACAAAGGTAAACACCAGCATAATGAATCTTCGGCGGCGGCAGGAACTCTGCACGCCGGGCACGACAGATGTAGAGGCTGCGAGAAGCAAGCGTGGCTGGCTGATGGTGCAGTTACTTCATGTTTGCTCTCCGCTGCCAGATGCTCCCATTAGCAGATCGCTACCACCGAGGTATTTCTAAAGCAAATACAGGATGAGCTCACGCACTGATTCATGTGTGTGTACATACAACTTAAACTACACAGATGCACATCAGTGTTAATTTAATGATGTTTTTGAGTAACAAGCAGAAAGTAGTATCTTAGCATCTGGAGATTTTTTTCATAATTTACCAGATTTCACTGCAGATCTTTTACACAAGAGCCTCTTTTTTAATCTCTTGATGTTGCTTAAACACCAGTGAGAAAGTCAGGGGGAATGTGAAGGGATACTGAAGGAAATCAGGATTTTATCCTCCATAAAAATAACATCATGAACAAATGGAGAATATTGAGTATTTCTGTCTGTTGTCTTTGGGTTGCTCATCACTGGCTCGTCTTTCAGGAGATGTTGAAATTATTTCCGCACATTACTTTGTTGTAGGATTTCAATCACAGCGATGTAGTTTATGACGCGTTTAATAGGGTGTGGATTGCAAGCAGCTTGGATTAGCACACTTTACTAACAGCAGAATTGTGTCTTCCTTAGTCAATGGTTTTCACATTTTGTTGTGGAAAAATTCTTCCAAGAGATTTTTGCTTCCTTTGCTCTTTTTGTTGGCACGTATCTTAATATTGGGTCTTTTGTCAATCATCCTCATTAACTCAGAATTATTTATGCATTTTAGTCAATAGTACGGAGATTTGCAGTCTATTGCTGCTGGATCCAACTTTTTGAAACACCCCTTTAGTGTTAAATACAAAGTGAGCAAAAATCCCCTTTGGCTCACGTTTGTAGTCATTTCTGCGTCATGGTTGCATCATATTATGTTTTTCCTTTACATTTCACTCAGCTTATATGGAAGCTTTTCTGGAACTGGTGTAGTCACGGCCGTGCAGTCGGTATAATGATGCGAGAGCAGCTGAATGAGAAGTCAACATATTTAACCTCCCTGCCAATGGAAACTTGAGTTCATTAACGGAGCCCTCAATCCTCAGTAGAACTCGTCATCCAGCATAAGCAAGAGGGGATTATGGGAATCATAAGTATTAGTGGCAGGATATGTTGAACTACACTCATATGTGGTTAATACACTTTATATAAAATATTTTAAAGCTTAACTAACTGACACACACTTTCATGTTATGATTTTTCCTTGATACCGATATTATGACCTGTGCAATGGAACCTATGGTTTTAGAGCATTATTGATATCAGACATTCAATAAAACATTCCTAGTTGGTGTGCTGTTATTTTATTATAATGATACTAAATAATGAGTGTTGGATATTAAAATAAATAAAATTCAGTTTTGTTTATACGACCTGAAAACTCAGAACTTTTCCAACCTTTTCAACAACAATGCCAAAAAAAAACTAATGAGGCCTACTGGTAGTAGTACTTAGAGTGCACCGCTCCAATTTCTCTGATATTAGTGCCAAGTCTTTCATCTCTCTCTCATTTCTGTGTCTCATCATATGCTTTTATTCATCTGTGCCACTTCCCGGCAGAAATGAGTATTGTGAGGAAGCTGTGAGTGCACGGAGAAGCTGCAGAAGCTGCTAGAAGAAGAGGTCATCCCAAGGTAAACTGGGACCGGGGCTTTAACACATGGCTGAGATGCACACAGTGCTGTCCACAGGGCTCTACCAATGAAAGGCAAATAATGATCAAAGATTACACTCACATTTATGTCATTTTCTAGATAGCGCTCGTCAGTGCACTTAGCTGAGTCAACAGGAACTCTGCGTGGCATTTTCAAAACAACCAGGAAATGCTGAATGGAAACCAGAGGATGTACAGTTTGTTTTCATCCACTTTTAGGAACAATGAGAAAAAGAGCACATAATGTTTCAGACAGGACTTATATCATCAAACACGTTGTACAAAGTAGCTTTGTTTGCTTCAGCATCAATCTTATAATGTGTTCAGTATTACGAGCATTCCACCAAAAGTTTGCTACACAAACCTTCGGCAGTCACGTCTGCTGCGCCGGTGTGCTCCAGCTCACCGGCGCAGCGTGCGAGCTAGCTAATCTGAGTTCCAGCTCGCTATTGACTATCAGTCATATTCTAATCATACCTATCATGTAACGTTGCTACTGTATGAGCCTCACAGCTCCTTTACATGTGGGGAGTCGGGCTTCCCACATGTAAAGGAGCACGTGAACGCACCACTCACCACTCGCCAACAATTCCTGCGGTAAAACAAGACCAACATGGCGGCTCGGACAAAAACTTTCTAATCCATTAATGAAACAGTTCAGAGAAATGTATTTCTGGAAACATTGGAGGCGAGAAATACGCTCTGCAGTTGAAAAGTTTAAACGCCGCTTCACTGTGAGGGGGCGTGGCCTGCGAGTTCGGCACAAAAGTTTTTTCTGCAGCTGGCTAACTTCTTATGGCTTCTGGCCAAAATTCTTATGGAGTATGAATGCGCCTTTAAGCGCAGCATTCCCCTCACAGCAAGAAGGCCGGGTGTTCAAATGCAGCCTAGGGCCTTTGTGTGTGGAGTTTGCATGTTTTCCCATGTGAGTGTGGGTTCCCTCCGGGTACTCCAGTTTCCCCCACAGTCCAAAAGTCATGCACCGGGGGTCCTGGAGTGGAGTCACACTTCAAGGAACAAGACAGTGATAGTTCTCCACAAGTAGGAAATGAAGGAAAGCTCACCTCACTTCAGACGTAACGTTGACGTTAGTGTCTTGATCTCCTCAATGAAAGTCTTGTTACGATCCATTTATTCAGCCTCTTACTCTCTGAAAGTGGGAGTTCTTGCTGATGTTAACCGATATGCTACGTTCTGGTTCTTTCTTAGCTTCTGTCCTGGTGCCCCAGCAACTTCAGCTTGATTGTTCATTTTCATAATTCCTCTACAAGGTCATTATTGTGATGTCACGACAACCAACTGATGTGAAGGCAGGCAGCGATTGCAGTCGTGATTCGTTTTGTGGTCAATCAAAGAAAACATGTTTCTTTATTCTGTCCTGTTTTAGGTTTCTATCTATTTACTGCAGCATTGAAATGACAGCACGTTACATCAGATCTAGACAAACGTGACGTTTTCATCTACATTGATCTGACATCTGAATGGTGGCAAGAATGTTTAAATGTCTGCAAAGTTTTTTCCTCCTTTTGGGTTTGACAGTCAAGAGGCCAGACCGAGTAATTTAGGCCGACCACGAGTTCCTCTCAATCTGCTTTAGTTCTAATGAATGAAATATTCATCAATCCCTCTGCCCGACACCCACATGCAAATACATCCATAAACAAATCGCACCGGGCCAGGCCTGAGTGTGATTTGTTTGCAGATACTGGTCAAGCAGATCCATTTGTCTGCTCAGGGCGCCTCGCCTCTCCACAGCTCATAAAACCGTCGGCTGAATTTACATCAGGCCGACCCCGGCTAAATCCCCCGGCCAGGTCTACGGCCTGGCAGGCGGACACGAGACCTCTCCATGCTCGGAGCGTGGCAAAGAGATGAAGTCAAACAGAGCGAGGGCGATAATGAAAGTGATGTTACCACCATTAACCTTTGGGAGGAGCAGCACCCTGCAGGTGTCTCCAGTGAGCTGCTGAAACGGTTAAATCTCTAAGACGTTATGTCTGTATATCAGAGAGCAGGAGGTGATCTCAGAGCATCAGAACTGAATAATGTGACGAGTGATGAACATTCAAATGAAGCTTGTGGTCTTTTATTTCAGCTGGATTTCATTCAGGAAGCAAACAAGCTAGTAAATGGCTCAAGCACCTTCTTTTTCTAAACTCCAATGAGGCGCTTTTTTTTTTTTTTTTTTTTTTTTTTTAAGGAGAACAGAGGGAACAACAGGGAACATGCTGTCTTGTTAGAGTGACTCTTTTCCAGTTTAGATTTTCTTTTGGAGATATAATTAGATTCAGATCAAAGTGACGAACGAAGACGATAAGTGAAGAAACGTTCTGTCATCTGTGATTAGGTTACAAGGCCGTCGTTTGCTAATTACAATTCCACATCTTACAAGTGCAATAAGGTTTCAGTTAGTTTGTCCTGTATATCTCTAACTATCTCATGCCATGCTAGAAGAAGAGGAAAAACAGTAACATCCCAGCGTAAGCTTGTCAGTTTACAGTTTTGCCATATGAAAAGAAATCTGAGCTGAACAAGCAGCGGTTATTAACGTATATCCAGAATGATGAGATGACATGTGGGGATTGTCTGTTGAAAGAAAGACAGCGCGGGAATGACAACGGACAACTTGAAAATCCTGTTGGGTTTGTGTCAAAATACTGGGAGAAGTTCATGAAAATAGATTAATACACAATCTGTCTGCATTCTTCTTTTATAAGCTGAATCAGATTTATTTTCTTTATGTGTGAAATTTTCCTCCAACTCCATGTCTCCGTCACATGTATCTCATTTCATTTTGTGCTCGGGGCAGTGGCAGCCTAGCGGTTGACGCCCATCAGTGACGTGATGTTGCTGCACCTCCGCAGAAAAAGGAATTTCCGCAATGTACCGTTGTCGGTGGAAGGTTCTCACGTCAACGGTCACTAATGCAGGCGAAACCCAGATTTGAAAACTCCAGTTTGTATGTAAAGTTACTCAGAGTATCATTGTTGACCCCTCCGCTTTACTTCAAGGGTAAAATCCTCTGCTTGTGTCTCTGTCTCAGTGTTGAGAAGCACTTTTCAGGCCATTATGTTTTGTAAAGAATATAAACAAGGCGTCATGAGATGAAATTACCTGTCAAACTGAAAGTGGAGGTTGATGGTGAGCCTTTCTAATGAACGCTCAACACTTCACGGAGCGAGTGTGCTTTTTGTCGGACTGCGGCGGGTTTGACAGGTGCAGTAATTGAGTTGTTTCCTTCCGGAAGCCGTTGCATGATGGATTGATTTAGATTGGTACAATATTCCGTTTGTGGATAATATCATAATCTGAGCTGCCTGGAGCTGCCATTGATCCGCACGCTCATCGCCATGCAGGCAGCTCGCCTGGATTAGAAGCTTTATTGAAAGCGTATGAAAGATGGAGTGAGAACGTGGTCGCGTTAAAGCTCTAATTCGTCTTACCAAGAGTCTCAAAACTGGTAATCTGCTGAACTTTCCAGTAAGTCAATAAGCTTTGTGGGTATGTATTAAAGAGGCCCTTTAAGTGACTCTGAAAGCACCTTAATGAAATAATCCCTCCTACCCAGGGCATATTCAGTCTTTCTGACTTGTGAGTTAATGTTTACATTTACTTAGTTACATTGCAGTGTGCCGTCTGCAGATGTTTCATCCAGGTAAAATGAAAAAGTAACTTTATTTTTAAATTCAAGGAAAAGACACTGAGTGAAAATTTCACTTAAAAATATCATCAATCATTCATTTGTGTTTGTTTGTTTGTTTTTTTGCCTTTATGAAACATTGTTACTGAGAGCAATAAAACTTCCATGAGGAGGAACAGCTGCAAAGCAAAACCTCAACTAGTCATCATAAATTCAATTCAATCAACTGACCTTCAGATACACACAGCAGTGTAGTGTCCTTTTAGTTGAGTATCCGTTGCCTTGAATCTGAAATAGTCCCAGATTATTTCTGTTCTGTGTTTCTATGGAATGAACTAAACTGGCTCTGCAGACGCTCCGGTTACTCCGGCTCAGTTGTTATTGGTGGGCAGAATCACATGATGCTTGGTGGCAGCATGGCACGGTGGTTGTCTTCACATGAGACTGAAGATGTGGTGCTCCAATATGCAGAAAGACATTTGCTTTTTTGAATGTTGCAGAATCAACCCATCCATGGTCAGTGGAGCAAGACATTCATGTGTTATAAAAATACCTTAAAAAAAAAAACAAATCTTGGAACAAGATGATTCCAAACAACACATCTTACAATCTTCTTTTAATCTTCTGTCACGATATTTAATCAACCAATATATTTTCATTTATGTGTAACTGACCTGACTGAAAGATCAGGAACATAAAATGATCAAATGTTCTCAATTTTACAAAGACACGAGATAATTTCACATTTTGCAAGATCATTCTGCGTTTGAAATTTGCAAAAAGAAATTTGATGAGACGAGAACTTCACTGTTTATTTCTGCACAACAAGATGTGTTCTGTGTTCTTGGGTTAGTTTATTTTTTCATGCTTCCCCTGAGAAGAAGAGCTTTTTTTTTTTTCAAATATTCAAAAAGAAAACTATGTTGTTGTGAAAATAACAATTTTATAGAAATATCCTAACACATTAACCTTTTATAAAACATTTTAGAATGCACACCCATTTTAATGTGTTTCTTATAGATTTGAAAGTCTATCTAAATTAATATATGTGATGTGAAATTGGGCTTCTTTAAATAACCGTATGTCCAAAATGTGCTAAATGAAAAAATAAGACTAAATTATTATAATGACCGAAAATTAGTTTTGTCAAACGCTACATGACACAAGTCATTTTTACAACGTAGATGGTAATTTTATTCCTGATAATGGAGATATGAAATGCTAATAATATTAAAATTTACAAAGTTATTAATCGAAGGGAAACATTTTTTTGTGAGATGATGCACGCCGTGTGCACCAAACTCACTTTTAGTTTTTTAACTATGTGGTCATTTTTTTAAATCAGCAGGCTCATGTTATGTTACTTTTAGAAAACTGGAATTAGTAATGGAATGAAGTAAACATTGATCTCACTGGTAACCAACACATTCATTTGAAGTGACACTTGACTGTATGCAGTTAATGTTTTTTTTTTTTTTTTCTTCATATTAGTGCTATAATAAGAAGACTGGTTCATGGTAACAGAGGTCATGTAACGATTGCTTCATTAATATTGTAAAAACTCATAATGTTGTTGTTTTTTTGAGACAATACACTAACTGTAGCCAAATTTAATGATTTAAACACCTTATGTGTTTTTTCTTTTTTTTGTTTTTTTACAGTTTCTACCTGTATAATGGACGAGCATTTGGATCTATTGCAGGTTCCAACTCTATGGTCATGATTGTTAAACTGCTGAGAAGAATGTGGAGGTTTTACAAAGCAGACTGAAATGTCCTTGAAATCTGCACAGATTTGATTATGTGTGAGTGTAGTTGATGCAATTCCTCCGGCAGACGGAGCAGACTGAGTAAAAGGCTGCCACGTCGCATCAACAGCGAGCCCGACACACACACCTCATCCTGCCTCTCGCCGTGACACACACTTTACACCTCTCTTTCATCACCGTCTTCCTGCGGTTCCACGGAGATGGAGCACAATGTCATTCCACATATGGTACCACATACAGTATAAAATCCACTGCTGGGCTCAACTGATGAAAGGAAAGGTAAAGAGAGGAGCCAAATGAATAGTTATGTCATTATCTGCCAGTTTCACTCTTCTCCCGCTGAGAATTCCACGTTGATAATTCGTCTTTGTGTCCTTGCTCAGATCCGAGGAGCAGATTTGGTGATCGACGGGGGGCCACACGCCTCCGAGGCTCTCCTTCCTCATTACAGCTCAGTCCGGTGAGGAAATCCTACAGGCGCTGGGGTTGAACTGCACCGGAGTCCCTGCTGGGAAGCTTTGTTTAAACAGCCAATCACCAAACATAGTGCAGACTCCACCCTGCACCCCGACTCCCACACAACTCTCATATATGCATTAGAGTAATCTGCTACACATTGTCACAGTTTAGAAAACACAAATCTGATCCTGGAATATATTGAGAAAAATTAGCTCAGTTAAAGAGAATGACCAGTTTTTAAAAAGAAAAGCAGGCTACAAAGGGTTCTGAAAGTTGTCTTGTAGGGAAAGATGGGAGAAGAAATATAAAGGATTGCTTTTAAAGGAGACGTAACATGTACGTGTTATGTATCTGTACATGTGTTTCACACATCACCACTGTACCACTGAAGCCTGTCTTCAATATGCAGCTTTTCTATTGCTAATGCTAGAATTGGTTAGCTGGTTGTCACTGGAACACAGACGCCACCTTCAGCAGGCAGTAAAGTGGAGATAAACATTAGTAACTGTCATGTAAAGTACTGGAAAGGAGCTCAGGAGAGTGAGAGGGTGACAATACATCTGTTGTTGTAAAACCTTGATAATAGGAAAGTTGTCTTTGCCAAAACAGCAATGAAAGAATCAGCCTGTCTTGAGCTTTTTATATCTTTATAGCAAGAATGACATTTGTTTCCAACAGGGATGAACAGATATTTTACAGTACAAGTGCTAAACTTTAACCTCTGTCCGATATCGAGTACTGATACAAGTACTACTTAATGCCTCAATTTCATACCCAAATGATATGCGAAAACTATGCGTTGCTGTAAACCTCCTCCAGACAGCCTCTGCGTGGACGCGACACACCTCCAACAACAAGGCCGTCTACAATACACAGCGCAGAGCGTAGCCTCTATCTACGCGCTGCGCTGTGTGTACTGTAGACTGTAGGCTGAGGGACCACAGGCACCAGCTCCATGTTATTGACTGTCACACTGTCATCGTGTTTAGCATGTAGCATGTAGCACGGCTCAGAGTTCCATGCTGAGCAGTTAAACTAGTGAGTAACCAGCTAACGCTGCTGGTGATTAAGTTGCTGGTGTTGTAAGAACTATGTTTGTCTTCCTCACGATATTTTGCCTGAACATAACACATACTGAGCAAAAGATGACGTCTTTAAGACGTCTTCAGGGCGGCCACAATTAAAGTTTTCTGTATGTCCTTTCTGGACATTGCATGGACGTCATATCTGTATGACCCTAACCCTAACCCTAATCCTAACCCTACCCTACCTCGAAGTACATTTTGAAAAATCAAAACTGAGTTTAAAAGCACAACTGATTTAAAAATTTAAATTTTTTTCTTTTAAGAGTTTGAAATTCAGCATGAGGTTGACCCTGTAAACAATTGCTCGTTCAAAGAAATTCAAACTAATCTGATCTGGAGACTGTGGATTCAACCTGGGTGAAACTTCAAGTTCTTGCTGCTTGGAGCTGAATAATTACACCCGTCAAATTTGTTTCTTGTCAAACGGAGCTGAAAAAAGGATTGAATATCTCCCTGAGAGAAATCAAGACCTTGAAACAAGCTTCATAAGTCAGTGCCTCCGGTGCATCAGCAGATTATTTATTTTAATGGGAGAAAAACAAGATGAAATCGCTCAAAAATAAGATAATAAGGAGTTTTCTTGCAGAACATTTGGATGAAATAGTCTGGGATCCAACGTTGAGCTTGACCTCCATTGATTTGTCTGCATTGGAAGGCGTCAGCATCACCCCCTGCACTCTGCATAATGTCTTCAGTTGCCCCCACCCCCCCACGCCCCATCGCCTTGCTTCACTCTGTTCTGCCTCCATAAGCAAAACGGAGCGTGCGGCGTGGAGCCCCAGGACGCAGCTTAATCTTTACATCTCTCACCGCACGCAGCAGTGATATAATACTGGGCTCTTTTGCATTCCGCTGACATTCCTCTGCAGATCCTCCAAGACAAAAAGAAGTTTTATCAACACCCGGCCACTTGGCTGTGATGGCTTTATTCACCTGCCTCTGGCTCCGGACGCCCGAAAACAAAAGAAAAAGAAGCCCTGCATCAATCCGGGGAATGTGACACGCATATTATTCCTGTTATTTATTTATTTTTCTTTGCTTTAGAAGCTGATACATGAAGAAAAGCAGATAAATCACACAGCACCTTGTGGCGTCTGTGAGCAATCTGTCTCCGCAGCCATTTGTTTCCCGGCGGGGGCGTTTGTAAGGACTTTAAACCAGCCTGATGTAAATCTGACTGGAGTACAAGCAGCAGCAGCTCACTGTAGGTCTGCAGCTGCTTCCTAAATGCCACTCGGAGCAGTTAAACACACATCGTAGCAGCCGGCGGAGCGGCACGTAGCCAAAAACAAACAAGACCGGGGGGGGGGCACCCGATATAATCAAGTATTTTTGCTCTGTAATCTTCTTTGTCCTGCACCGGCTCAGACGACAACAGATTATTTGACTTATATCACAATTTGTAATCCCCGCAGTAAACAATATGAGTATCAGTGAGAGGAAATGCAGTTTGGTGGCGATCCTCGGCGGGCCGTCACAGACTCCTCCATGACGTCTGTCTGCACTTTTATCAGCTGTGGATTGCAAACCAGGATCTCCACCACGACGCTGAGTCTGAGTGTTTTACATAAAAAAACTGTTCAAGACTGAAACTGAAATTGAAAGTTCATCGCATATCTGTACAGTATACAGTAGAACCTCTGACGAGTGGACCTGGTAAGAGCGGACACCCTGTACTGAGCAGACAACTCACTGAGCACGGACACCTATTTACCAGTTAACACACCTTAATGAGCAGACAATGGACAGGTTTCCCTGGCAAATTTCAAGCTGAGCAAACAGGAAAATGGCCAAAATACTAGTGTTGGACCGATTATTCGAACATTAGGTCACTGAGGTGCCCGGATATTAATTTTGAGACATGATTGATTGCTGCCTCCCCACAGCGCAGCGCTGCACCGTGAATCCTCTCAGCTTAACTTTCACTTTAAAAGACCGGGGGAGTCAAACATGAGGCCCGGGGGCAAAAGGCTCCAATCTGACCCCACAAACCCGCCGAGCAAAGTTATTTAATACGATTTCTTTTGACATTTCACTGTTGTTTTATTAAAAATGTACCTCATGTTGACATTGTAGTCATTTTCAGCGTGAACCTCCACAAAGAAAAACGTTCAAATGTAAATTTAAAGGTTATCATGGAATGTTTTAGCGGTCCGGCCCACTCAAGATGAAACTGGACTGTATGTGTGTGTGTGTGTGGCCCCTGAAGTAACATTTGATTTAGTTTTCATTTTTTATACTTCCTGGTATACCTTGAACACTGGCCCTTGGATTTAAGGGCATCCGAGGTTTTACTGTATGCCTATTTGCCCACTTCATCATAAATGTCCACACAAAAATTGAACAAAAAAAAACGGAAAAACAGCCATTATTGCCATAATTGAAATATCGACCTACATTAAGCACAAGTACTTTATCAATCGCTTTAGAAAAATGGCTTTTTTCCACATTGACCCATCCTATTTCAGGTGGGGTGGACTGCCACATTGTGACGCTCCAGGAAGCTGATGGGTGTCCTGCTCACGGACACACAGTGGTGAACTGTTCCCAGTGGGGATCAAACCTGTAAACCTCCAATCCCAAACCCAGAGGTCACCACTGCCTTCCATGGGACTTCATAACACAACCAGTGGCTTAGGAGGCAGTCCATATCCATTAGGCCGCCAGGGGCTGATGTAAACCAATGGAGGCAGCCGCCACATGGGGCTCAGTGACTTGGTGAAGGACATTTTCGACAGGTGGACATAGGGGATAGGGAATCGGACCTGCCACCTCCCGACTGAAGGTTGAACTCCACCAAGTGAGAGGCGGCGCTGAGGGGCTCACAATGATGATCTGTCAGCTGTGGGAATCAAACCAGCAAACATCAGCTCCTTCGCCTGCTTCTCTAACCTCTAGACCACCACTAATGGAACACTTATAACATGAATATTGTTTTGTTGTTGTTAATATTCTCTATAATCTGAATCAAATTATATTAATATTTTGTCCTAATTGTCAAACCTTGCAGAATGTTTCCATTGTTGTCACTGTAGTAGCAGCCTCATGTCTTATAGAACATATAATAATGATCAGACCTGGAAAATAAAATGTCTATGATGGAATACAAATTACACATTACAATGTGGGTCCTTTATATATTCTACGTACATAATGGGTCACGAAGCTGCTGATAATGAAACTACAAGAAAGGACGTGTGTTTTCCAGACATATAGAGCATCAGTGGAGGATGACTTTGTCATCTGTGCATTTTATTATGCAGCCTGGACTGAGAGCTGAATCACAGCTAGCTGCTAACGCCCTGCAATGAAGACTTTTTTTTTATTTGATTGGCAGAATGAATTCACACTTGTGATGAATAACAAGTAGCAGGAATTCATTCCTTTTAATAAGAGCTGCGACCACAGGCGCACTTGGAAATGAGCAGATAATCAAAATAGACAGAAAGCTTCTATGCTACCTGAATGAAAACCATAGTTTTAATGCTGACTTTGTGTGTGTGTGTGTGTGTGTGTGTGTGTGTGTGTGTGTGTGTGTGTGTGTGTGTGTGTGTGTGTGTGTGTCAA
>OMNM01015336.1:2934-46897 GCA_900302745.1 Parablennius parvicornis | reverse complement strand
CTGAGAGAGATGCTGGAATGCTTTTTGTCTGTTTTGGCCCAATGATGACAGTGCAGTGTGCGTATGTTATTAGCTGCAGATAGACGTTAGATAAGAAGTATGTACGGACTAGTAGAACGTTACGGTGCAATCAGATAAACAAGAATTACACTGAAACCTCATTTATCTAAAGTAACCTGGCTGCTGAACTGAATAACAAGCCAAAATGCAAGCATAGAGTGTGGGCATGATAATAGCAGTGAGTGAGATGGAAACTCACAATGTATATGCATGTAGCTTCATATTTTAGATGAAAGCAATTCAAAGCTCCAGAGATTTTACTCTTTTTGATTATATAACAGCTTTTTCTATCAAATAGACAAATAGAACTCTGCATATAAAACTTGTTGAAATTTGCAATCGTTCAGGTTTGGCAATAAGCTGAATTTTCTATTATGTTCTAACTTGCAGAAAACGTGTGAAATTTAAACTAATAACAAGAACAGTCTCAGGCTTTACTCAATAATGCAAGATAAAATATTGAAGAGTGAAGGCATCTTTATCATTTGATAGAATATTATTTTTGTCTGCTAACAAGATTTTTTCAGTCCATACACAAGCTGCTACAAGTTTTGATCCAACAGTTCAGTATTCGATCATGTTGTTGCATACTTGTCGATATAATTCATCTCTATCTGGTGAACAGTAATATGTAATTTTGTAGCTTAAAATAAATTTTTTGTGCAGGTTTTTTTTTAAACTGTTACAACATAATTTGATACTGCAACAATTCCCCCAAAATAACTGAACAATAATAATGATTTTTTATTTTTTTACATTCCTGTGTTCACATGAACCTTGGGGGTCATTGCTTTTCAGTTTGTTTTATATTAGCTTTTGTGATAATGAAGTGAAAAGCAGTTTCTATGTGAAAAACAAAGTCACGTGGTACAGGGATTTACACTGTCTACAACCACTTGAGATTACTGATACTAAAATCTGTGAAAATAGGATAAATAGGCATTGATAACTCGGTTAAACCAATTCCTCACTATCCTGAGGTCAGACTTCTGTAACTATGCTTCGAAGATAAACTATAAAGCAGCACGCACACACACTGTCCTCTTTCTCTACTGTTTTTCTACTCTCTTGGTAGACAGTGCTGGGTGTTCTTGGTAAGCGACGTCAGCCTGTTGGCTTAATGCTTCTCTGCCAGGCTTAACACCATGAACACATGCACGCACACACGCACGCACGCACACACCGATCATAGATGTTATGCACAATACTGAATGAGCCCGTACTGACACAACAGAGGGATTATGTAAGGTTGAACAGTGGGCATCAGAGGCTATAATTGGAGGTTTTCGGGGGAGCAGGCAGTTAAGAGAGGATGAACCTATTAAATAAAAGTGACTACAGACAAAACACATACTGTAGTGCTGCAATTTCAACTCAGCCAACGGAGCTGGTATTAGTCATCGTGCAGCTGTTAGCATTCCCTCCATGTAGTGCACCTGCTATTCCTGGAAGATGCAACAATGTCACATTTACAATAGTTTTTTGTTTTTTTTGTATTAAAACATATTGTTGTTGCCTAATGCAGCCTGCGATTTGCATTAGACTGTTTTTCTGCAGTGTTGTGGAAAACCTAGACGAGGTCAAATATTGGATTGATTGCACCACGTTTCCACACTGACATCTTTATGACCATTCTCAGCCTCTTACCATATTTTATTTTATTCTATTTTTTATTCCTAGCATTTACAGACATTTTATGTCTAAGGATCCATATTTTATATTCTTCTGTCTGGAAGTCTTGATGATTCAGTGAGACACACTTATGTATGTGGCGACTATGACTCAGAGATAGAGAGAGTTGTTTCTCAATTGAAAGTTTGCTGGTTCAATCTCCCATATGTCCAATTGTCAAAGTGTGCTTGAGCTGAACCACAAACTGCTCCCAATGGCAAGTAAATTTAATTTAGTATTTTACCATGTAGATTGACTTTCGCTTGCGCTCTTCCAAGTTTGACACAAAGTCAGAGGTTGTGATGTTCATGTTGGATTTAGCAGAAGTTTTACAGAAGATTCCATCCGGTGAGACTCAGAGTCGGTGGGAAATGGTTGCTGACCTTACAGTCACACGTTTGTTGCTCCAGGCGACCATTGTACACAAATATAACTTAAAAAAACAGTGTTAGCAGCATATACATTTTGATTGTGTGATAACAATGTAGTTGGTGGAGTCAAAAGTAAATCTTACTACTTTAGTTTTTCTACTGTTGGGTTGAATGATGTATTGCTTTGTAATCTGCAACTATAGTCCCTGTATTTAGAGACATAACTCTTAAATACAGAAAGACGTTCAACCTTTTAATGTAACACTTTATTTTTCAACCTGTAATTTTGAGGTAATAAGCATATTTCCATCCACCATCTTCTGAACCTTCTTTATCCAGAACCTTTGTTTGGCCCCAGAAAATTTCCCAGTCAACACAAAGGCAGGGTGCACACAGGGTAGGCTGCTCTTCATCAAAGGACAAACACAGTCACACCCAAATACACACATTCACACCTATGATCAACTTAGAGTCAGCAATTAAACTACTATGCATGTAATTCAGATGATAGAACCCAGGAAGGCAGAGGAGGAATGTGCATACTACTGAACTACTACAGACCAACATACCTTTATACTATTTGAATAATACAAGTTGAAAGAAACAGTGTGTAGTTATAATGAATTTTGAGAATATTTTTTTAGTTTAATGGACAATTTGATATTTCTATAGTGGTTGTTTGAGAACTTGCTGTGTAATGAAAAAAACATCACCAAATTTATTCAACTGACACATTTCCCTAAAGCAAACACATCTGAGAGCAACTGTGGTAAAATGTCTTGTTCTAGGATATAATTTGGACAATTTCATGCCTTCAATGGAGCTCAAACATTTAACCCACCGGCCTCCTGTATGATTCTCTGACCACCCAACTACCATGACCACAAAAGTTATACTAACAGCTACTGTCTGAAATACACACTTACATTCTCTTTCCAGCTGCGTGCTGTAGAAATAGAAAATGCTAAGTAAATGGAAAATACTTGGTGATCTCACTACATATTGAACAATAGCTGGCTGAACATATTTTATGTAAAGCTTTTTTGATATATCTAAACTATGTTATTTCTGTTGTTTCTATTCTAGCTTTTGTCAAACAGTTTTTCTTGTGGTTGCTCAGAGGTTGATAGCAGAAGAAAAACCTTCTTAATTGCTGTGAAATGCAATGACGGGCACCGTTCAACCCATTAAACAGTTAATAGAACGCACTTCTCCAGTCAGTCCACTGAGTTTCAAAATGAAACAGTCAGCATCAAGACAATCATAGTTCGTTAACCTTTGCCTTTTCTTTGAGATGAACAGCATTCATAGTTAACAAAACCCTCGAGCAAAGTTACACTTTTGTTTTGAATAGGAAATAAATAAACAGTGACATTAAACAGTAGCATATGTGTGAATGTCAGTAACACTCTGCCAACAAAGCATGCTCACGTTTGTTTGACTGCTTTCAAGCTATTTCTGTTTTTGTAGTTGAAGTTCTATATTTTGAGGTATTTTGAATAATTACCCTCCATCTTTCTTGATAGTTAGTAGAACCCATTGAAAACTCCATGCGCAGTAATCTGTTCCAGTGACTGTCCCAAAGCCCAAAGCAGCATATATCCATCCTCATGCCTCACGGCTTGCAAGGTGTTATTTTTATCCAGCGCTATTCCCATGTTTTTTTCCAAACACACCTTTAGGGATTGCAGCCAAAAAGCCAAGTTTTTCCTTCAACTATTCACAACACAAGTCTACAAGATGATTCTAGCTATTTTCAATATGGCTTTGCATACACTTGATAAATGTTTTCTTTTTTTTTTTTTTTTTGAGGATGCACATGAAGTTTTCCTGATGAGTTGACTTTCTGCACAACAGGATGTTATAAAACCCTCCTTCCATAATTCCCCTTTAAGTACCATTTCTTCAGTAAAAATTGCAAGGGAGAGGTACTTTAGACTTTTATCTTCTATTACATCGAAGGCATCAATTACCTTAATTCTCAGCTTCTCTGTCACTTCTTCAGAGCAGCCCTTGATTATTGTTTTTCTCCACGAGTTTCAAAGCATCAAAGAATTTGTCAAGCTTAAAATGTTATTGTAATAGTAGTTTAGATTAAATTTGGGCTCTTAGATTTTAATAGCAGTTGAAGTTGAAACTTTAGGATTTGAAACCTTTTATTTTTAGTTTCTATTAAAGATCTAGTGTAACATAACATTCAAAATGCTTCATTTCTGATGTCTCTTTGCTGTGTAGGGTTACATTTTTCGAAATATTGGACCCTCTATATAATATAGCTGCGGCGTGCCCACATGCTTCCATAAAGCTGCACAGTGAACTGCTTCAGTTTGATAAAGAGTCAAGTGCCCTTGCTGAGGCCAGATGCTGAGGTGAGCTATGTTATTGTGCAAGGTGGTATTCAAATACTGGGGCCCTGTATGTTGCACTTGGGTGTCGGTGTAGTGGGAAAAATGTGAGATATTACACAAACACGCATACCACACAAATAAAGAAAAAAGTATGAAGAGAGAATGATAGAGGAGTGAGGAAGAAAAAAAAAACAGAATCATGATGGAGAGGTGGAGTGGCTGGTGGCAGCAATGAAGGGAGGATTAATAAAAAGAGACAAGACAGAAATTGAGTTAAAAAGATGGGGAGGGCCACAGAGAGGTGTAATAATGGAGAGGTAAAGAGAGAGGCTGATGAGAGATGAAGAGCGAAGTAGAGAAAGAGGGGAGAACAAAGAGAGATGTCACATGTCTTTCATGTTGAGAAGGCTGGGGAGAAGAGGCAGACATGGAAACACAAAGAGCTACTTAAGAATGTTTTTGTTTGCGCGCTTTAATGTATTTGTGTGTTTTCAGGTGTTTGTCTACTTGTGTGTAGCATGGCTCCAGTTTTACATAAGAAAGAGATTCCAAGATTACATATGTGTTTTTGTATCTATAAAATCTGTCCGCTTGAGAGAGAAAATGCATGAAAGGAGATGTAAATACTCCACGGAGGTGAGCTCAACGGGGTAAGAGAAAGGAGAAACTATAGATTTAGAGTTAGAACAGAGAAAGAACAAATATACAAAGAAAGGGAGTAAAAAAAAAGTAAGCCAAGTAAAAACAAAAATGGTAATAAAGAGGAAAAACATGCATCAGACACAAAAAGGACCTAAAAGAAAAAAAGATGATTGATAGAAATGACTCAAAGGGGAAAAACAAATATGGAAGGAAAGCATAAGAGGCAAAGACAAAATATAATTATAACACAGCAAACAGAAAAAGGATATAAAAGGAAAAATATAGTGAAGGAAGGAGGGAAATGTATAATGAATGCTCATTGGCAAGAGAGAAAATGTGTTGATAGGAGGTATAAAATGCGCAGCGTGATGAGTGAGACAGGACAAGAGAGACCTGGTGTCGGGTTTGGTCACAGCGAGGCACAAAGACTGCTTGGTTTTAGGGTTGGGAGGGAGACATGGTTTAATGAACCAAGATTTCCCCATCTTATTTGTAAATGTTCTTATCCAACTGTATCCTTTCTTCAAAAATATTCTACAATGATGCTTCACTCTACATGTTACTTCTGACAAACAATAAGTAATTTTACTTTAGTTGTTTTGATATTAAAATTTCCACAGTTCAAATGAAATCATGTCCTCAGGGAAAAAACCCAAAATGTATTAAAATCTGGCAAGGAAAAAAATTAGTATAGACGAGCCTAGTGAAGCTCTTGTGCGCTCGCCTTTTCTGATTATCAACTGATTGCATCACATGTGCAACATAAGCTCATACACAGAGCCAACATTGCGATCCATATCTACAAGTTATTAATCTATATAGGAACATCAACATTCAGTGAAAACAATAAAACACGGTTTATGTCATACTATCTGCAGCTGTTTTAAAAGTGAAACTCAGTCTTCGAACCTCAATGGGGTGGAAAGCAGCATCATTCACACAACACCAGATGTCTCCGGGAGTAAATGGTCTGATATTAAATCTGTTTCCTTCACTTGTAATCTGCCCTTTAATTCATATTTCGTCTGTTTTCCACCTAAATGATAAATGGATTTTTTCTCTAGGGGGGTGTTTAATTGAAATAGTGACTATTGCATACATAAGTAATACAGATTATCAAATATTTCTTTTTCTATGTCATTGTGGTGACAGTCCATTTTTTTCAACACAACAGATCATTGCACTGTAGACTGGGATTCGAACCCTGGTCCTCCACACTTAACGTGGAAACTTAAGTTTATGTATTGTCTCGTTTTTCTTTTTGGCTGTCGTAACTGATCAGCTTTTTTGAATTGATACAAGTGTATGCTCTTCCTGACACAACCTGAACAGTGGGAGGTTAAAGGCCTTAGTAAGAGAACCACAGTGGTTCCTATTGGGATTCAAACCAGCAAACTTCCAGTCATACGCTTGCTTCTCTTACCACTAAACACGGTCACTAACACACAATATTATGAGCGAGGTTCTCACAGCCTGAGGGGAAACAACAGATACTGCAATGAAAGTGTATAGAGCTTCTTCAAAACCTCAATCCTCTGTTTTATTTGATCTAGTTTTTTGTTTCTATGTAATTTTCTGTTTTGTCTGTTTAATAGTTTTACATTTGACACTCAACAATATGACTTGGTATTGCTGTGCTTAATTTTGTTCATGACAATTAATTGAATTGGAGGTTAGATGGATAGCTGCACACGGATAGAAACCGAGAGACAAAGATAGCAAGTGAGTAAAATGAGACAGGAAATAGAAAAATAGACTGAAATGGAGAGTGAAAGAACATCTGACAGCTAGAAAAAAAGAGAGAAGGGAATAACGAGAGAGAAAGGCAAAAGGGGAGAGAGAGATAGAGAGAGAGAGACAAAAAATGGACTGATAGCCCCTGAAAGATAGAGATTGGAGTGAGAGGGAGGGACTGAATGAGGCGGGGAATAAATGGAGAGAGGAGAGCGATCGAGTGAAAATGAGCAAGAGAATACAGAGAGAGAGGCAGCCATGTCTCACTCTCATCAGTCAGAGCGTTGCTCATCCAGCAGCAGAGGATGCCTTTGTCACCGTGACGGATCCTCGCTGTGTGCGTTGCTGCACGCCGCCAACCCCTGATACAGAACATTACTGACGAGCACGCGCAGAGACGCTCATATTTAGGAAGGGCACGTGTGCAGAGGTGCTCGCATGTGACATTTAGTAAACTCACACAAAGGTATGTTGATTGTTTTGGTGTCAGACATTACAAAGGAACACAAAAACACAGGTTTAGGTCAGAGATTGACTTAGATTGTCTTGTGTTCTTGGCATTTTACAGCTGTTCACATGTGACATGGATAAATTGTCAGCATTCGAGTTAATGATTATTTCCATACTAATCAGTGAGCTGATTATTTTTCTGATTAATTGGTGTATCAGTTCGGTGTATCAAATAGAGTAAACGTATAGTATATATACGGATGTTGGTGTGTTAGTGTGTTAACATGTTGAACTATACGTATAGTTTAACATGTTAAAACCAAAAACACTCAGTCATTTACACAAACATTCAGTCTTGGTTGAGGAATAACAGTGAACCTCACCAGCAATTCTTTACATTGTGTATTATGTCGAGGCACCAGAAGAAAATCCAGACCATGCACCGGGTGAACATGCAAACTTCACAGAGAGATAGAGAAACCCTGCCTTCTGCATGTAAAACCAAAGTGCAAACAATCTGCTGCCTTGTTGTTGTTATAACCATGTTTTTGTCATGCCAACCTTGATGCCATGCTGTTGTTGAGCTGTAACAGTTTAAGTATTGTGAATTCTGTATCTGTATTTTATTTTTCTATCTCAGAGGTTGAAAACAAATTTGAGCCGTCAAGATATTCACAGAGTAGCCACAATTACTGTGCTACCTCAGAACATAAAACTCCCAGTGTCCTGATATGATATAAAACTTTAAATGGCTAGGACTCTGAGGGGTTAATTTCCTTTTCTGAGAGGCAAACGTCATACTTGATGGCTGTTACACTGAAAGTATCAAGACATTTTTGGGCCAGGTGCAGCAACATAATCACTGCCACGGCTGCAGCCACATGCTGGTATCATTACTTCCCACGTACTATCGCGGAGAGATTTGCTTAGTTCCCACAACGAGGGCCCCATATCACGGCGAGGTTACCCACAAGGCTGGCGAATGTCTTCAACAGGAATCATCTCTCACTCCTGATACTAGAATGTTTGAGTGTTTCTTCTCTTTTTGTTCTTGAAACTGAATAAACAAGAAGAACTTTGTTGACCCATCCTTTCGACTATTCCGGGGCAGCCCTCAGCCATAGACACTTTGTTTCCAACGTCAAGGGAAGCAGCGCTGTTTTGTCAGATCTAAATATTTTTCTTCTGCCAAGAAGGAGCTTGAGTAAAGAGCTGATGAATAACAAGGACAGGGGGAGTGCACAGATTTTTTTTTTTTTTCCTCCTTGAAATGTGGTGACACTAAACAGACTGTATTTACACCTGGCTCTGATTTTATCACAATAAAAACCTTCAGATGTGGTTTGGCCAATGATGTAGCAATCTTGTGTTTTATGTGCATTTACACCTTGCTATACCATGTGCTTTCACTTAGAATATCAGACACCTTAATATTGGGTGTGAAAAAAGGTTTTTGGATGTACAGTTTCAGACACATGTGCTATATATACAGTACAGTACAGCCAGCACTCTTGTTGTCTCATTATTTTGATATTGCGCATAAACACACATGCGCCCGCACACACACAAAGTTTTTGCTCATTTGGCAGCCATGCAAAGATACAACCAGCCTCACTGTACAAATCCCTGACACACATTCACACACTCATGCTGAGACAGTGATCGCACGTAGCTCACACGGAGTCATAAATCCCTCATTATCTATACACACACACACACACACTCTGCTGGTACGACATACACACTCGTCACACATATGCTCTCTTTACCTTCGTCTTCACCCCTCTCTTTATTCCCTCTTTTCTCTCTTTCGTTAAAACCCCTGTGATAAACAGCAACATATGCAGCAGTGCTGAGCAACAGATGTTCAATGGGAGATATTGTGTCAGACTGAATGTGTGTTGCAAATACAATCCTAATGAAGTTTCATCTCTTTCTCCACAGTACTATGAAATGTCCTACGGTCTCAACATTGAAATGCACAAACAGGTAAGAACAAAAATCATCACATTTTGCATTTGCAAAGCGGGATATGTTGATGGTATTGTTTTACACACGACTCATTTGGTGTGGAAAGCTTTGAGTTTTCTTGTTCCGCTCCCCCTCTATGGTTTGTTTCTTCTTATTGACTTGAGCATAAGAAAGTAAATACTGTAAATACAATATTATTAATTACTGGCTAAATGTATTGCTGGACAATACATTGATTTCTTGTATTGTCTCACAAATTGATATTTCTCTTAACTAATGTATCAGTTTTATTGATAAAAGATTAATATTCATACTCTAGATATTAATGTTAGATCAATGGAACTTATGTACAATTTTTATCCACATAAGAAAGACACTATGGAATGTACTGTACCAGGCATACTGATAACAGAAACAGCATCATAAATGCTCCATGCAGGTGAAATAAAACATTTAAGTTAGAGTTTGACATGTATGTTCAGGATAGTGGATCTTTTGTTAAGTTTGTAGTGCAAGAAAAATACAGAATAGTATGTCTTCCAAAATGAACCTTTTTTTTTAATGCACTTCCCTCAGTACAATCAGTTTTCAGACAAATTTCCAGCATCAGACAGATTATCTAAAGATTTTTCTTTGCATTGCACTGAAAATATGTTGAGTGGTACACTATTGACAATCAGTTTATTCAGTACCACCATAAACGTTTCATGAAAATGCACGGTTAAATTCAGTAAGTGCTCGAATATATCTGCTTTTCAGTAAATTACATTATGATATAAAAACTGTAGTGTTTAGTGGGGCTTTAGAATTATTGCTCTTTTTTATATAATTGACAGTTTATTAATTGGTCAATAACAGCAAAATGCTTTTAACACCCAGCTATGAACGGCTGATTATATAAGCTTTCAAAATTGTTTATTCCCTAACACTAAATTATACCTCTGTGGGACTCAAATGGATGCATCATATAGCATGAAAAATGAGCCAGAAAAATAGGCAGGGTACATTTTACACAACAAACAATATCCCTGGTGACTGAACGTTCATTTTTACATGGAGTTATGCTGTGTTTTGTTTTGTTTTTATGAGAGAAGAAACAATCACTGATGTGAGAAATGGGGGAATGAAAGTACCACTGGTGGGTAGAAATGGTAATCATAGTGAAGGGAAGTGAAAGTTTCACAGAAGTGACAGTGACTGGGGTTAACTGACATGGATATTGACAAGGGTCAGACATTATCTAAGCATATGGTAGATTGGATTTGTGCGTCAAATCATCTCCCAGCTCTTACACAACAAGATATAAGGCCGTGAAGGAAGGTCAGTGTAAATTTTGTAACATTTCCACTTGTCCTTGTCTGTATTCTCTGAAGAAGACATGAGTCTGATGAGCAGTGTATGCTCTCAGGAGGCAGTGACTGCTTGTCATTTCCCACACTTGCTGCTAATTTGCTGTCTGGGTCACTCTGCAGGAATGGAGAGTTAAATTTGCAGAAAGGCAGACACATGTCGAGACAGACGGACAGACAACAGCTGTGAAGTTCATTTCACTGCACTGACAGACCTCCATGAAGACACATACAGAAGGAATTATTATCTGGTGAATTAGCATTTTCTATCTGCTGACTCCATCTCTCTGAGTGTACATATACATCCATTTATCTGTCATGCTAAGAAGACAGGACAAAAGCAGCTCTATTTTGTCACATTTTACAATGAGAAAACGGGCTCATTGTTTGGAACAATCTCTGCAACACCTTCACTCTGCACTCTGCACTCTGCACTCTGCACTTTAACCTCATAATCATGGTGTCATTTAGCTTTCCAGGTAATTATAGTGCAGAGACATCAAACAGTGGGTTTCTGTCCAAACACAGAGTGCACCGTACACACTCGCTTCAGACTACTGCTGAAACATTCACAATGCTTAAAGTTGTGCATTAGAAGAATCGGCTTTAAGAGCAAGGAGGGCATATTTAATAGACTGGTATAAGCCATATTAAATTCCAGTTCAGGTCCTTTTTTATTTTCATTTCATTGTGTTTAAGAAGCAGCTGTCAAATAAATCTTTGGCAATGCTTTGGCATTTGCACTTAATTTAGAATAAAGCAACAAAGTAATGTTTTCTTCCCTCTTTTTAATGGTCATTTCTGCAGGTGTAGCTTGTCTCTTGAGTAGTGCTATTAATTTGAAATACATTCAGGCTTCAGTATTTTATATTTGGTATGGAAGGGAAATTACCCATTTTTATAAAGGAACAGCTTGAGACTATCACATATAAACTATTAAAGTCATTTTGGAATCTTTTTACATAAAAACACTGGCTCCAAGTCTGGTGAATTGCTGAGTTAAATGATCCTCTGAAGGTAAAATCGGGCGTATTAATTACTCTGAACAATAGTGAAGTATTATAACAACCACAATACGTAGTATTTAGCACTTCTGTTTTTCTCAGAGGTGGAGCATGCCCACATGTCAAATGTACGACACAATCTACATGAAAATACCCTCATTCTTACATTCTTATACTTTATCCAAGTTAGTGTCACGGAGGCTGGAGTCAGTCCTATCTGACATTTGGTGAAAGGCAGGGTGCGACCTCAACAGGTCACTGGACTGACACATAGACTTGCAACTCTTCCATGCAAATTTGGCTCCACTCCAGATCTGACCCTGAGACTTCTTGCAGTACCAACGAGTACATCACCATGTCACCATATTGCGTATTTCTCATCATATTGAAGTTATGCCTTGGCGTCAAAGCGCGAGACGATGCAACGATGAAACAGAGCGAGCTGCCTCGAGTGTATCTGTCTCACACAAGATCTTCACCGTCATCACTTCACTGCTATTATATAATTATATATGAAATATTACATACCAGATGTCGTCACGCAACACATAAATGTCATCTGATATCATATGGCTCCAGATTGCCCTCATGACAAATCATTACTCTGCTACAGCTTGGATGCATCTTGCGTCTGCATTTCAAGTGGAATGGCCTCGTGTGTGTTTTCCTGTAATCTGTATCAGACTCCAAAATCCGAATTTTGCAGGAAACACAAGAGCTCCTTCATGTTGAGAATGCTGCTTTGACCGTGAAAGAAAGAAAGGAATAGGAGCCATGTGTGTAATAAACGCTATAGATCATTAGAATAAATTGAATCCTCCAACCAGACAAAAGTATCGACAGGAAAGTAATCAGCAAGGGAATGACGGCGATATGATAGAGAAACAGCTGTTAAGAAGGATCAAAGGGATCTGAAAAGCTATAACGTTTAACAGTTTTCCAGATGAACTGCAGTGCACATATACATCACTCTGTTGATATCTGTTAATGTTCAATGTTTGAAATGATTTTTTATTTACATTTTTTTACATTAAGGGTGGATGATCTAAATGTCCGTTTAAACTTTGACAATAGTGCTAAATGACAAAGTGAAAGCTGTACTTTAATCAATAGAAGAGAAACTATTACTCAGCAGGATGGGGAAAGAAATAAAAGGAGAGAGAGAGAGAGAGAGAGAGAGAGAGAGAGAGAGAGAGAGAGAGAGAGAGAGATTCTGGATATTTCCTTGTCCAGTCTGCTGGTAAAGATGCTTAATTGCCATTTAATGAAGATACATTTCATCCCCTCCAGCAGAAAACAAAGCCAAATAAGTTACTTTATGCCTGAAAAACACCACTGAAAACAAGAAAGTGTTTTGTTTTTTGTTTTTTTGTTTTTTTGCAAATTGCTGAAAAACATCTATTGTCTACAAAAGCTCCGGTGGTGCTACATTGAAATAGAGTTTACTGCATCACTCAAAACCATCGTCTGTGAACATTGTTAATCATTTCCTATGTGAATGAACATTAAAATGCACTCATGCAGATATATATGAGGAACATGCAGAAATTGTAGCATTATGTCTGGAAAATCATCAGTCTTGCGGTACAATGAATCTACATTTTTAAATTGAACATTTTTGTGAATATCTATGGAACTTGCGATGCTTCAACAAAACCATTGACCAGCACACAGTTCAGAAGCTGGTGAGTATAATTGTGTGGGATGCATTAGTGCTTATGGTATGAGCGACTTGCACACCTGAAGGCTCCATTAAGTATAAATAATATTTACAGGTTTTGGAGGAACACATGCTGCCATCCACACAATGCATTTTCTGAAGGATGACCTAGCTTTCTTTCAGAATCTAATACCAGACCACATTCAAACTATTATTACAAAAGGATGAATCAACAAAAGAATCTGGATGATAAATTCACCGTTGTGCAGTCCAGAGCACTCAACCACAATAAAGATTTGACTTGAAAGGAAAGCAAAGTAGACGCTGAACTGCAGAGCTTCTGAAATCTTGTGTGAAGATATTTCTTTTTCCCTTAAACTTTAAAAAGTGCACCAGCAGCTTTCTTCTGTCTGCAAACACTTCCAAAATGTTACTGAAAGGACAGGTGATGCAACAAAGTGTTGAACATATTCCTGTCCTGGCTCTTTTGAAATGTGTTACTGACATCCTAATTCATATTTTCAACCTCTAAACTTTTCAGATTTTAGTTTTATTATGGAGATTATTCTTGCTGGGCACATTTTGTATGAAGAGACAAAACACTACTAGGGTGCAATTAGAGATAGAAGCAATGGGATGGGTATCACAACTTGTGTATATGTGTATAGTGAATATTTTATTTATTAATGTTCATAATGATGTAATAAAGACAAAATAAAATGTAATGAAGAAAAGATTTGCCTTAAAATTTAAAGTCTATACCAATATATGTTTAATAATTCTTTATGGGTAAAAATCTGTTAGAAGATTTTGGCTACAGAATAATGCACTAAGGCTTTGCACAACAACAATTTCAAGTGGAAATGCTTTAACTTACATTAACACATTGCAAAACATCCAGTAAAAGTAAGTCAAAGTAAAAAATGGCACTACATATTATTTCCACTTGCAGTATGTATCCTGACCTTTTCCCTCATTGGAGGGTTGGTAATACGGCATTGTACTGACAGTATTTTCTTTTCATCTTTTTCTTGTGAGTTTGTTTACATGGTTTCCCATCGTCTACCCGTGTTACCGCATGAGCACTGAAAAATGAAAGTTTAAGAATTAATCCCACGAAAACTGGAAGATAACAAAGGCAGGGTTACACCTTGAGAATGATTCTTCAAATTGTTTAAGTTTCAGAAGTTTCCTAAACATTGGAAATGGTGGCTTATTGTTGGGAATGCGTCTGGGTGTGTCAGCGTGACTCTAACAAAAACATAGTGCGATCAAAGTAGATAGCAATGGGAAGGAGACGGTACAATAAAAACAACTAAATAATTGAGTGCCCCTTCTCTCCCATTATTATCAAAGTCAAGTATATGGATTTTTAGTTAGAGTATTTGCAAGCTTTATGATCTTGACCTTGAAATGTCCCTCTCAGACACAAGTGTAGGATTTTGCCAGAACACAGCGCCAAAAATCATAATCCTTTCTCCTTTAATCAAAATCATAAGAAGAATTTCTCGGTGATTAAGTTTGGAATTAATTTAGTTGGCATATTTTTAAAACATCAAAATCCTGAAATATCTTCCGGATGTGAAGTGTGGATGTCAATTCCAAGCATCAATATAACTGATTGATCCAGTCAACTTTGGTGAAACTGCTCCTGGATCAATGTCCAGTGTCTGCAGTGTCGACATTTTGTGTTTTGCAAAACCCCAAAGGAGCGTTAAGGTCAATTTGCAATTATTTGCTGCCTACTTTTGGGGATTATTTCAATTCTAGACGACCACTACATCACAAAAACAAACAAAACAAAAAAAAAATGGTTTCTGAGCTGCCACATTCACAAGAATTAATCATGAATCAAATGAACCACCGCTGGGTGTATTCACTGCAGTCGGACAGCTTGCAAGAATTAAAAGAATATTCTTCCCGTGCTAATTGCTGTCGCAGGGGTTTCAAAGAAAAAGCAACTCTCATCATCATCATCAATCAGTGCACAAAGCAAAAAGAGGATGCAGTCAGTAGACTTGCATCCAATTTGTTCAGACCTTTAAGGAAAAAGTAGCACGCATGCCTTTAAAACATATCTGTCTAGATTGGCACATTTGTCCGTTTCCTTGCAGAGACCACGATAAATACACACAGCACAATCAGGAACGTTGGACATTTCCTTTTGAATTCATAAACATAAATCTCTTTCAATCTGGCCCAGGAGAAAGCCGCTTTTTCTTTGTAACTAAAGCATACAATTACCACCTGATTTGGAAAACATTTACAAGAGACTTGCGTCTTGTAAAAAAAAAAAAAAAGAAAAAGAAAAAAATCTCACAATATTCGAAATTGAAAAGTTAATATTTTATAGTCCACTTCTTACTAATTTCGGTCTTAATGTATTCTGCCATCAGTCTGCATCACTAACAACATTTTCTGTCCCTCAGAATAGATTTCCTGGAGGAGGTAGTTACAGAAAATAGTGTTTAAGCACCAATGACATGCTCTATTTGACAATATGAGCTGCCTGGTCACTAAGTTTCTCTATTTTGCTCTTTTTTTTTCCCCTCTCCCTCTCCCCCACGTTCCCTGCATCCTCCTCTGCCTCTCCTGGGATCCATGTATTGACAACCTCAATATGATTCTCCGACAATTTATCTTATTGTTTTGATCTTGCACTTGCTGTGAATTACCCATGTATGTTGCACAAAATGTCACAGGAGTGTGATGAAATAACAATGCTGCTCGCAGTGTGCCGCCTTGGCTTTTTCCTCTCCTCTCATTGCCTGGTTGCCTCATTGTGTCTGCTTCCCTCTTTGATGCCTGCATTGAAAAACACTAAGACATAAATTTGTTCTGTTTTTGTGCGTAGAAAGAATGCTCCAGAATGCCTTTTTTTTTTTCTTCCCATTCCGAATCGGGAGGAACAACAGTTGCTATGTGTCAAACAAATGCTAATAAATTTGTGTCTTATTACTAGATATTGTAAACAAGTCACAGTGCAGCAGTAAGGCTGAGCTCCCCACACTGTTTCTCCTGGTTTACTACCTCCACCCACCACACAGAGAGGGTTTTTATTTCCCTAAAATGGCTAAGGTTAGGAGAAATAACTACACAAACAACCAATGCCGGAAGGCAAATGTGTGTAAAACAATTCCCAAACACTAATGGTAGACTCTATGTGATGATGCCCTATCATAGACCAGATTCATATTCCTCACCTGGTCTTTTCTACTTTCCTCCTTGTTTGCCTGTGGGCTCATTTGATCATCCAGATCTTCCCTTAACAGCAGCCCAGAGCATCAGCAAACAAAGCTGCATTTGTTATAAGTTTGAGCACTAAAACCAAACCTAAATATTACTTGTTTAAGTATGCTAATGGTCCATTGCGTGCCCACAACGACACAATGGACTGTTTATATATAGAGCAAAACTAAGCTATTTGGTTGATAAATAGCTTGCCTTTAGAGGTGGGTGGGTGGTGGATTCCATTAGCAGCCACTGACACAGGTAAAACACTGCAACATAGAGCCTAAACTTTCTTATTATCTGCTCTTAACAGAATCTACTTTACTTTTAAATGTGACATTTCCATTCAAGGATATTCATAAAATGCAGAATACAAAATGACAAAGGAATGATAAACCATCCTCAATAAACAGAGCCGGGGGCACAATACAGAAATATCCATGTTTAGTCAACATTTTAGAAATGTTGCTTCATAGCAGAAGATTTTTTTCTGTTTGGGGAAAAAAAAAAAAGAAAACCTTCAAAAGAAGATTGGAAAACACAGGCTTTCAGTAAATCACAATAAATACTTCCCTTTTGTTGCAGGACTGTCTTCACTTGTTGTGCACAAGAAAAATAGATGGTTTTTCCAACTATGTATAAAAACGTGTTTCCTTTCATGGAAACATCACTGGCATGGGCAAAAGTACACAGAAAATTGGTGTCTGTTGTTTTGCTTTTAGCACCACTTGTTCTGTAACTTGTGCATCACAACTAAATGTTGAGGTGATTTTACTTACATGTTGCTTTTTCACTGTCTGAACAAACTCAACATATTTGATCATTTTACCCACATTCACCCTCTGGCTGGTGTGCAAGGCTATCAAACAATAGTGGGAGCAAGTTGAGCTTTATTATCTTGCCCAAAGCACTTTGACACATAGACAGAGTAAGATGGGGATAAAATAGTTAATCCTACTATACCAATTGTTTATCTCTAAATGAAGCACACCTCTCATTGTTGGTACATACTCACCAATAGTGTTGTTTGTTACTCTTAAGCAATTCATGACAAAAAAAAAATCAGTTTTCTATACAATTTTTACAATTTGCTAGGTGGTTTGGCGAGCCAAATTAGAACCTTCTTCAGTCTAGTTTTGGATGATAGACTGCATGTTTGACACCAGTCATCAAAACAATAACTGACTTACCATCATATCATATTTGTTGAAGATGAAATAATATCACGAATGTTTAAGGATTATAAGGAATTCTCAGGCTGCTGCTGTGGTACAATATTGTGTTATTGTAAGACTTTTGCACTCGATTGTTTTAACTGTTTAATTCTGACTATATGAGACACAAACAATTTGTGCATAGCACCACTGAGGCATCTCACAATACAGGAAAAAAAACCTGCATTAGGATATCACTGTAGAGATTGTTAGTCCAAAAGACAATATGAAACTAACAATAAATGTTATTCATCACTCATCATTGGTAAAACAACAGGAATAAATGAGCTGTTGAACATTGTGGAAGAAAAAAAAATACAAACTCCAAAAATAACTCAATCGGAAAAGAGTTGACATTTTTTGAGAGATTAACGGCTAAAGATTAACCACTGCCCTCCCTGATAAAAGGTTTGGATGTGAAACTGTGCTTTCCACTTTAGCTGCTGCAGTTTATTCAAAGACTCTGACCCCAGTAACACAGAAGATAACAGATGGGGAATTGGAAAAATGGATGCATGTGATTTGAAAACATCTCCTGGATGCAGTTTTTTTTTTCTTTTGGTTTTGCCCAATTTCTTTAATATTTCACTGTGTGATTCTCACAGACAGACATAAGGCCTTTGGGCCAAAATTGGCCCACAAAAGTCTCCAATCGGGCGATTCACTAAGCAAAAACTGAAAATTTCAAAAAACACTTTCAACACATTTCTTAAGAGTAGAAGACACAACACAACCATGAGATCTGAGCTGAGATTTTGGAGATGCTGCCAATAAAGTCAGCTACTTCATTGCTAGCAAACTAGTATGAGTTTCAAAGCCATGCTGTCAGAATAAGTTTGGAAAAACATGCACACTGCAACAACTATGAGAATTTGGCCCCTGAACTAACATACAGTATGTTTGACATCACTGAGCTAACATTTTCAATGTTACTACATTATCAATAAATAAGGTTTATACATTTGGAACATGAAGTCAAGATATTGCATTTTTATATCATGTTGTGATGGATATTTGCCTTTTTTAACCATCTTCAAACTGTTGAGTATATTAAGCCAGATAACAAATACATTTTTAATCTAATATTTTTCACATTAGTAATGAATTAATGTAAAGTAACAAAAACTATGACAACAAAAAGAAGTAGCTCTTCTAAAAGACCCAGAATTTCAACACCAAAATGGATGATGAGATTAAGGAAAGAACTCACTGACTGAAGTGAGGTGATGTAGTATAAAGAGTGATTAAGTTGAAAGTAAATCTAGTGTGAATATAAAAGTGAGCCCCTGCTTTGATATATATTTAATTCAATCTTTGATTGCACATATTCTGAAAATAATACATATTGCGTAACGTGAACCCTGTGCTTATTATTTGTAACATGAAATCAAAGTTATTCTTAAAAGGTCATAATATTTTACATTCAGACCTGTTCTATTGTTTTGGTGTGCGGACGTGTTGAAAATCTGTATTTAGGTTCACATGCAGAGGTCAAAAAACAACCAAATACAAAGACAAGCGACAAGTGAGCGTTGGAAAGTTCTGGCAAGAAATGCAACAGAAGAATCTGGTGGAGAGTGGTGGGTGAAATGGAGGTGTAAATAGCGAGAGGATTGGTGACGGAAGTGAGAGGAGGTGAGGAGGGGAGGCAGGACAAATCAGGTGATGCAACCGTTGGAAAAGTGGGACGGAGTTAAGCTCAGTTTATGCTCAACATTACCGCTCCTGTGCACAGCGGTGTGCGCCAATATTGACGTGATCGTTGCCGGTGCATGGTGCAATTCAATTTCACTTTGACTGGTCGCGTTGTGATGATTTAAGTAGCCTGGCTTGGCTCGCACAGTGTGGACTGCACATAGGTGACATGAATAAGTTACAGGCATCCGTCTATGCACTGATCTGTGTGATCAGGATTTCCATGATTCAACAGTGAAAGATCACTGGTATCCTCAGAACGTTCATGATGTAAAACTGCAGCAACAGTTGGGAAATCACCTCTCCTATGGCTTAAGATTACTAATTATTTACTAAATAGAAATATACCTCTAACCGAGTCCTAAAAATTCTTTGCAGTTCAGAGGCTTCATAGAGTCTCACTTACGATTAGAACCAGAAAATAGTGAGAAATGTTCTAACAGCAAATTACTTTTGAAAGATTTTCACATTTGATTAGCTTTATAGTACAAAGCCAAATATGAGCAAGAAATTAAGTTTTCAAAATGTTCTATTGAAAAACCTTTTTTTGCGTTTTGGGTGTCTTGTTCACATAACAGTGAGTCACTGAACACAACCTTTTGAAAATGGCTCCCGAGGTGGAATTTTTCAAAAAAGCTCAGACTCAGTCTTTGCGGAATTGAGAAGGAAAGAACCTTTCTGAACCGCTGCTACTGCACATGTGCACCACAACCGCAGTAAGTGGTTGTTCTGTACATGCACGAGTAGAAGGACAATGACAACAATGGCGGCTTCCATAGTATCATGACTCCCAGTATATATTCCTCTGGGATTTGATAATTTTATAGTCCTTGTAATAGCAATCTACCTATGTAATTTGTCCACACAAATATCTATCAACTCGTCATTGCTTATGTTTATAGCGTATTGGTCTCTGCATGAACATGTGTGTGATTTTATTACAGAAACAACCAACAGCACCTACTAGTGGCCCAACATGAAAACTACTTAATTCTCAGTGTTAATACCAATTCCGTGTAAAGAGACATCATTTTCTAAATTTTGCAGTGTAAATGCAAAACTTCCCTGAAACAAAAATGTAAAAACAATATTTTCTGACTTGAGACATCATACAATTGGAGAATTAGTGCCATTTAAAACCTGATGTGCCTCAACGTTTTTATCCGGGCTAATTGTGTCAAAAGGCTGTCGTGTCTTTGTCTGCATGACAGTATGCGGGTTCTCACAGTATTTTACCAGCATTACATTCGCTAGATTTTCTTCCCTATATTAAAACAGGCATTGCTGCTCAGCTCTGTGTCTCCCCAATGGATAAATCAGGAATAGCAATTACTTTCAATAAAAACAAATAAAATAAAAAAAAAAAAAAATTGCAGCTACTGTCTTGCCTGTGATTTTTAGACAGAGCAAGGTCTTCTCGAAGGCCACACTGAAACCTTCCCGGCAGGCTGGGGTTTTTGCCTACGAGTCATATATTTGACACTCCTGGTTTAAGAGAAGACAGTCGAGAGATAAACATGCCTCAAGCTCGAGTACAAAAGGATATGGTGCCAGAGTCACAGTGTGTGTGCACAATGAGCAATGCATCACACATAACTTTCAGCGTCGGTGGATGGGAACACAGGCAACCAAAATAAACAACTACGATATAAAGACTGCCCTCAAACAGCGTATAACATACCTGCAGCAAGAAAGTGTTGTAAAGTAGATGAACTAAAGTGGCACGCAATTGCAATACCACTCCTACCACTACACTACACTATCAATATTGTCTTGTGTCTTTGAGTAACAGTTTTATAGGCTCTCAAAACCTCCTTTCATGGTTATGAGGCATATTTTGGGAATAAGTCCCAGCCCTTTAAGAAAGCACACACTGTGAAGGGAAAATCCTTTTTTCACCTCTTTTTTTTTTTTTTTCAAAGAGGGAGCCTCTGCCTTCACAAACAGCTGTCCAGATATTTTGTCATCCTAATAAAATAGATGTGCTGGCAGCTCGAGTTTGCAGCTTTTTCCCTCCCTCATCCCCAGTCGTAAAAGTACGAGTGACCATTTGTGTCTCCGCTTCTCTGAGTTAAGAAACAGCCTCACAGAAGATCTACCTCATAAAATTATGCGAGCCCCAGCGACCTCCGACAAAGAAGAAGCCACTAAATTACCTGAACACAGTCAATTATGAACGTTCTCATTAGGAATTACCTTTTTGCTTTGAGCTGCTCTATTTATCTGCAGCAGTAATCAGAATAATTACACTCTTCAGTGTCTTCAACATCTGTTGACAGTGGAGTACAAACACTCCCTGCCCCCTTCTCGGGTACACAAGAGAAGCCGCGCTCTTCTTCAGGAGCAGATGGCTGCATTCATTTAGAAGAAGCAGAAGAAGAGGAAGAAGTAAAGGTACCAGACATTCCCTCGATTAAAGTTGACTGTTAATAAGTTAGGCTTTAAGGATCTTTTCAGTAAAAATTTAAAAAACCAAATGCAGTAACATATGTTTAAAATATGTTTGTATTTCGAGTCTTACTCTTTTTTTTTTTTTTTTTTTCTAACTGGGACACGTCACACTTTCAGAACAGCTAGAAACACATTACCAGCACGAGGAGCTGATCACTGGGGAGGGCACAGAACGGTGGAGAGGCCAAGTGTAAATTGAGTTTTGGTTGCCAGTGTGTGCCAGGTCAGGAGCCAAACGGATTTCTCCAGCTTTTATCCAGTGCAGAGTGTTGCAAGTTGATCATTACAATACAACAGTGATGTACACTCACTGGCCTCTTTGTTAGGTACACCTTGCTTGTACAAGGTTGAACCGCCTTTTGCCTTCAGGAATGTCTTAATTCTTGGCGGTATAGATTCAACAAGATGCTGGAAACAATCCTCAGAGACATGACAGCATCATGCAGTTGTCGCTGATTTGTTGGCTGCACATCCGTGACACGAATGTTCCATTCAACCACATTCTAAAAGTACAATATTGGATTTAGTTTAGGACACTGCGGAGACCTGCTTTGTGACATTGTGTGTTATCCTGCTGAAAGTAACCATCAAATAAAAGTGAACACAGTGGTCATAAAGGGATTAACATGATAGATTGCAGCATTTAAATGATGGCTCACTTGGCCCAAAGTGTACCACACAAATATCCCTCCAATGATTTAACCACCAACAGCCTGGACCATTAATACAAAGTAGGATGGATCCATGCTTTTATGTTGTTTACAACAAATTCTGATCGAGACTCATCAGAATAAGCAACATTTTTCCAATGGTTGATTCATTTTGGTGAGCCTTCTGCTGCTGCCATCAAATTCAAGCACCCACATATTGTGCTGTCTGCATACCTTTGCTGTAGCGGTATTTGAGTTGCTGGTGCGTTTTCATCAACTCACACCAGTCTGACCGTTTTCCTCTGGGCCAAAATGCCTTGTTGATGCCAGAGGTCAGAGAAATGCTGCTTGCTCTATATTTTCTCTGTCTCAGACCATTCTCTTTAAACCCGAGACATTATTGTGCTTGAAAATCCTGTCTTTCACCAACAACCATGCAATATTTCTCAATCAAATGAATCACCTGTTTTTTTCTCACCATTCTGTTTGAACTAGTCCACCATTTCTGCATTTTAAAATACACTGAGCTGCTGCCATGTATAGAGCTGGTTAGCTGGCGTTATGAACGAGAGGTTGAACAGATGTACTCTTTGAATTGGCTGGTGAGTGGTGATACAGAGAAGATTTTTTCCTTTAAACAGTTTTCTGAGCGCAATTTGCTTGTTGAGATGCAGGCGGGAGCCTCCCATACCCTGTGTTTGTTGCATCCCTCCCTCTGCTAAATTATTCTTATTGAAAATATTATTGCTATTTCCTTCTTACATTGATATAGGTTGCTTCAAATGCATACTGGAAATGTAACCCACACAATGGGTGTATATTCAAACCCAAGTAAAGCAGAGCTGCTTACTCTCATTAAGAGCAGCAAATCCAGTGTTTGTTGAACTTCTATAGGGATTTCAAATTAATTCAAATTTTGTTCTTGCTTGTAGTTACTAAGATTCATAGCCAATAAAGAGTATTGTGGGAATTGGAGTATTATACGTATCATACGTATGCCTGCAACTGTTACATCCTTCACACGTGGATTGATTTTTTTTTTAATCATTTTAATTAATTTTCAATACATCCCATTAACATTTAGCTTTAAAAAGGTGGATGTAATTAAGTTTCATTTGATCATAATTTTTTCCTGGAATATAAACACATCCCCAGCCTCTTCACCCCACCCTCATAATGTGTGCTATTTTTACCCTTCCATCAAATTATTCAGATTCTCGTTATTGTACTGACTCATTTTCAAATGACCGATCAGTCCCTGCCTTTTTAACTGAGCTATAAGGTAAAGTTTTCCTCAATCATTCGCCTTTTCTGTTTATATAATCTGACTTTTTCAAACTCCTGTCTGTTTAGGTTGCTCTTTAAACTTATTCAGCAGTAAGGACAGCTGAGGAAAATAAATGTTTTCTAAAATGTCCTGGGAAAGGGTATTGATGTAAACTAAAGTGTACGAAATATGACTGGGTTCACTGTGGTTCACTTTGCTGGCTCGGTAAAAGGAAAAAACGAATTAAATATTTGTACCTTGTTATTTTTCCATTTATTTATTTATTTATTTCAAAAAAGATTCAAATGTGGGTTTTTTTTTTCAGCTAGATGAATATTTTAAGAAGAAAGGCTGTGATAGAGTGCATCTGAGAGTTGCTCCATGTTGTGTCTCCGTACAATGGGATTGGAGGGCTCCATGCTTGGAGCACTTTGGCTGCAGAGTGGCAGGGAGAGAATGGCCTCTGTCCAGCTGAGATAATGGAATTGGTGTGTTCTCCCTGAGCTGTGCTCCTGGTTGGAGTTAATTCTGTTAATAGCAGGAGCATCTACAGTCAAACCCCTTTCACTGGCGCGAGCTGCGCTCAGAGAGCACAAGAGGTGGCTTCTGTAAGATGGGTGATGGATGTATAATGGATTAACTGGAGAGTGGCGCACACAAGTTACAATTGTTCTCGGAGTTGCTAATGCGTAATCATAGAAGTACTTGGCGCTGTGTATTTAAATCCAGACGCTGTTCATGAAAAGGCCAGCAGGAATATTGCACTGAGGCAGCACTCCTCTCTTAGCCCAGCGCTGTTAGCATCAGACACTTTTTGACAAGTGAAGATTATTTGTATTCTGCAATATCACATACAATGCTTCCTCTGGGTTTACAGACGCACATCAGCAAGAATTACCAGCTCTCTTAGAAGACAAGGACAACTCCCCAACACCCTTTGCACAGAAGGAAGATGAGAAATGAAAGAGATTCCCTTCTGCAGATGGCCGAGGCTATAATTGGTACGAGAACTGTAACTGACCTTCACAAATGATATAAATGTTTATGTGCACATTCTTGGCCGTCTCTTGAATATTTAAGTAAATTTCCACTGAATTTGAATGTGCCCAAAACATTTGCATAGCTCACGTATCGCTTGCATACAGTATCTATTTCTGTTTCTATAATTTTCTTCATTGTTATTGTGCTACACAATGTCTATGGGCCTATGAATTTTAGATCAGTGCAAAACAAATGCGAAAACAGTTCAGATTAGCAGCTTGAACCCTCACTCTCTGTTGTGAATAGGTTAATTATCTCTTTGGATAAAGGTCTCCATCTTTAGTGCGTGCTCATACCAATTTGCTGGGTTTTTATTTCATATATGCATATTTGGGGGTGAGAAAAATCTGGTAGCAAACAGATTTGACTAAAGTCTGACCCTAGATTAGATCATTTACAGATAAACAATATGTGATAATATATTTTTTAGTGAAGTGTTTCTCAATCTTTTTTTTTAAAGATTAAACTTAGAAACTCTCTTGTTTGCAATTCATGAAAATATTACAGTGAAGTCCACCACTGGTGGACACACCGACAGGCTGTAGGAATTGGTCTAATCTCTGTTGGTGTTTTGTATTGTTTTTAGTTTTTGACAAGTAAAGATCTAATTTCACTGACTTGAGAGCAGGGACCCTCTCAGTGACCGCTGATGTTCCCTTTCATGTTGGCCCTGGACCGGGTTGTTATCAGTCATCTGCCTTCTAAGCCAACTTTAATCCCAGCTGTTATCAGGCAAAATTCAGGATGCACCGTGGACAGGACGCCAATCCATCACAGGGCAAACAGAGGAAATCCCTCCAATATACTCATACCTACAGGCATTTTGGAATCAACATTTACGCATGTATGGCTTTGTACTGTGAGAGGAAGCAACAATTACATTAAACTGTGTGCCCCCAACCTATATCACTGTACATGAATCAGAGCACTCAGACAAAGCAATATCCCGTTTATGGATGAGTCAATGAAACAACATGTTTGTGTCTCTGTGTGACAACGCTTGAACCCTGACACCTTGACATGGGACGACTACTTGGATATGGGGAGTATGAACTTCCACTATCAACCTGCTTCATGCAACAATGCAAATCTCCCTCTTTGTTCTCTTGCTCACAGTGCAAGCGTGCATTAAAATGCACGGTGCGACTGCCACAAATGCGTATCAATGACAAATGCCAGCTGCGTAGATTAGTGTGCAGTTTTGATCGCTGTCAAACCCATTCTCCATCAGCTAGAGTAGAAGCTATAAATGAGGCTCATTGTTTTGGGCTTAGGTCAGAATATGAATTCTGCATGATGTGTACACACTAGAGAAGAAATCTCCCGTAATCTTCACCTCGAGTTAATTACTGCAGACAAACATTATGGATCGCCAGAGACTCTTATCGCTGGCTGCTTGAATACAGAGGAGATTTGCCCCACATCTGATATGATTTTAAACTCTAAATAATCTTTGCAACAAAACAATCTGTTTGCCCTATTGTCAAATTTATCCCTTTTTCCAAGAGCCGATCTGAAGGAGATAGATGTACATTCTCACTAATTACTGCAATTATTACTCAGTGATGATATAACAAGCTCTCAAACAATTACCCCTTTTCCCCTTCCTTCTCCATCTCCTCCGCCCACACAGTCTCGGCAGAAGTGTTTTGCTACACAAATATATGCCTGCTATTTGTACTGGCTCATAAGGAAAAACTACAAGCATATCATTCATTATATTGCATGCCAGCATGGAAACTAAACAAGACCAGCACCGGGGAGCCAAGTTACTTCCTGCTGAGCACAAGATGTTGGGATGGTGACACTCTTTATTATGCAAAATTTACAAGACTGCTGACTAAACTTGGGCTTATGGCTTACATACACAGAAAAATATACTGCCTGGAGTGCGGAGAGGCATCCACCTTTAAATAATACGGTAGAACTTTACTGACTCTACTGTCACTGCAGAGGCAGCATTCAATAAACTAGAATTTTAGTCCTGATTTAACAAGGCATGTTTACTAAAAATACATCACTATTTACAGCCGCAGCGAAGAAGGGGATGCTATATTCTATGTGTACCCACAGTCACAGCTGGGAGCCAGCATGTACAAACACTACAGCCTTGTCTTGTTGGTCTCAGAGTAGATTCACTACTGCAGTTTCTTCATGCCTTGTTTAATGCCCTGCTCAGGGGCATTTCAGCTATGGTGGATGGCACCGGTGAGGTCACTACTCTATCAGATTCAGGACCATATTTGCTGCTGCTCAGGCAGCTTTATTTTTTTTTAACTCCAGGTTGTGATTGTGTGTATATGTGTGTGAGTGTTCTAACCCAGAACATTGCTGTTTCACTGGTATCCACATGGCTGGGAAACTTTTTTTTTTTCCACATAGACTTCATGCATGCTTTGTTTAACACAATGTCTTTTCACTATGCAATATCACACAGGAGATGTTTAGAAAACAATACTCAAAAAGTGATTCCTCTCTAGGAACACTTGGATTCTCATCAAAGTGCTCTCATCCAGTTAGTCTCCGTCTCAAGCCAGGATTTCGTGCGCCACATGCCAGAGACTGTTGAGGGCCTGTGGGGGAGTGAAAAGTGAGTACAATGGACAAAGGCATGTGTGGCACCTTACCTCCATTTCTTCTCTACCTCGGAGCTATTATTGTATGAAAGTGCTGTCGACAGCTTTTGCTCTGCACCATGAATTCTCAGACAATGGGAAACTCACCTGCCTTCCCCACATGGAAACAGTGATGCCCGCAAAATAAAAAGGGAAAGATCTAGATCAGCGAGGATTAGAAATGAAAGATTCTCTTAGATCTTGAGACTCACTTTTATCACTCAACAATTTAAGAGGCAAGGACTGCGTGACTGTATCATGACTTAAGCTAAAGATGTCCTCGGGCACTTTGTTTTGTGCAGTATTTCATGTGGGGATAATGAGTTAAATTTTGACCTTGGGACTGGACGGTAGTACTGAATCTTGCAGTGAAATTACAGGCTCAAGTCTGATGAATGTTAATTACTTCTGAAAGGCTACAGAAAATATTATTGTTCCTTAAGTGTGCTACCACAAATAAATTGAGATGAATTTAAACTTTTGCATGACAGTTGGAACAGAAATTATGTCTTTGATGCATCACTGACCCTTCCAAACTTAAATGTGTTTGTTTTACGAGCTAAAAAAAGCCACTTGGGCAGTGGTTCGCACTCTTGCCTTGCAGCAAGAAGGTCCAGATTCAAATACTGGTCGGGCCTTTCTGTGTGAAGTATCCACGTTCTCCTGGTGTATGTGTGGGTTTCTTCCTTTCACTCTGGTTATTCCTAAATCCTAAATAATGGATGGATGACATTGGAAAAAGTATATAGTATTTTCCAAATTTTAAAGATGTAAATACTCTATATAAATTAGGTCAAATTCACCCATTCATTCTTATCATGATTTTCCCATAAAATTTTCAAAAAGAAAAATTACTTTGATGACCTACATAGCAACACGAAGAAAAGGCATGTTTATCTTATAACAGAAGAATAGCATTGTATTGCTCACTTGGCAGGCACGACTTCTTCTTCCACCTGTCATCGTAATGTGAGCCACGGCTGTTTAAATGCTCCGTGCATATGCACTAAGATCAAGTTAAAGGCTATGATGCATGTTGATGGGGGCAGGTCACAAATGCAATCATGTGTGAAGCTCTTTCCAATTGTGACAACAGCATAGAGGCAATTTGTGAACTATGTGAAATCAGGATTAGACTGAACATTTTTACAGAAAATAAATTGTAATAACTAATACTGAAGTTCCGCTTCAACACTTTGAAAGATTTAGTCAGTGTCATAGTAGAATCTGCAATTCTTTTTTTTCCCTTTAACTTGATATTTCATTTAATATTACATTTCTTTTCATTCCCAGCCAGGATTTCTGTGAATTTATTTCTGTAATTGTTCAGTTTCAAGAAAGTATCACAATTTTCTCATAACTGACAATTAATTTTATAAAATAGCCATTGATTGGAGACTAATCCTGTAGGCAGGGTGTATCTAAGGAGCATCATCAGGTATATTACATGTAACATTTTGCATGTATTCAACTTGGATCTAACTGATGTCCATTGAAACTGACGGAGCATGGAAGACAAGAAATGGCACTGATTATTGGCTGGGAAATGAGGATGTACTCAGCAATAGTACCTAATAAAGCCAATACACCGTGGTTACTGAAATAGCTGAATCAGTTCAATAAAAATTATATTACTGTGCCTTCTCTTGTAATAACGCAAACTTAAGACAAGATCACATTCGTAAGCTACTCACTCTGTGCTCACAAGATCAAGAACAAATTGTGGTTTTTACTGTGTACAACTGCACTGAGTCTTGAACGCAGATGGGTAGCCACGGCATCGTTCATCCTTTTGTCCCTGGGTTACTTTACGGCCCAGATTGTTGGGGGATTAAAAGATTTGCCATGTGGCCTTTTTTCAGCTTTCATGACTTGTATCTTATGTTTTAGATATTCCTGAAATTCCAAAGATGGGGAGAATCTTATATCAGTCATTTGTATTTTTACAGTTGCCCGGCCAGGCAGGATGATATCATAAAAACAACTGTAATGGTAGCTTGGACGGTGTAATACTTTCAACTTTGTGATCTTTGGATGCCAAGATATAAACTGCTGTCTAAGGCCTTGAGATTCACCTCCAGCCTAATCACACCATTAGTGTCCCCCCTCCCCTTCACAGTGCAAATGTGCCTGTTGATGGGCTGTCTAATGTGAGAGCTGTGGCCAGGCCTGGAAGAAGTCATCCACTCGCCTCATTTGGTCGCTTCATTGCACTCTTGGAAATTTTTCATGAAGTCTAAGTGACTAAAACACAGAGTGAGCATTTTTTATCAGATCTTTACATTTTAATATGGTTGAGATATTTAAAGGTCTGGAGCCGAGAGCAGAAACTCGCTCACTGTACACAACGGGATTTAAACAGTGGTGGGTTTGAGTTGATGACTCAATTATACAGAAGATATAGATAAATGATGACATGTACAGGCAGGTTTCACATCCTACAGCTACTTTATATTCTCTTTCTTAACAATATTTTTTGTTGTTGTTTTGTTATGTTTTCAGTAGATATTGGGTAGTTTTAAGCTAGACCAGTTCTTCTATTAAATTACTTTTAAAAGGAAGACTGATTTATTTATTTTTTGAGCCCGCTGTGTTTAACTTAACACAAATGTGGAGGATGTCCTAATATTGACCGCAATACCATACCAGTGTCATTAATTATTGCATATTATGTACATATGATTACATGCTTTTTAAAAGATCAAACTGTATGAATTTTATTTTAGAAAAGCTTCCCAAACCATTCGCTGGACGAGGATGTTATTCTTGGTGTCAAAACAAAATTACAGCTTCATAAAAAATAAAGAGTACCTCATAAAAGCGAGTTGAATCATAATCTGTGATTCATAAAATAAATCAAACTGTACAGTGCAGGTAACTCAGTGCTCACTCAGAATGTATTTCTCTTGTATTTAAATTTCAGCTTGTTGCCAAAAATGACTACATGACTGACTAGTTGGTTCTTTAACAAATAGTGGAGTTAGTTTACTACCAATTGAAAAGGTAAACTAGTTTTCCAATTCTGAATATCGCTAATTTGCTCAATCAGAGGCGTGCTTGTCTTCGGCATGTCGTTGGTTGCAATACCCCTGCTAAGAGGATACAACTGTTAGTTCATCAGCAAGGCTCTTCACTCCTCACTGCTCCTTAATGATGGGTTGAATCCTTATTGATGGGTTAAACTTAACGGTATCTGCATTTTACATGTGACGTATGGAGCGCTTTTTTAATTTTTAATCTTCAATCTACAATTCATGAAATGTCTCCTTTATTACACCTTGTGCAGTTTTTCAAAAGTTATAATTTATTTCACAATTGACATTGGCAAGTCTTTGCCAGTAAACAGGAGTTTACTGAAAGTGTAAGTGTTAACAGCTTGACTAGTCAGTTCTTGAGCAGCTTCATAACTGTCTGAACATACAAGAAAACTATTAAACACAAATACTTTAATATTTATAACCATTTTCAAAATAGTAATGTATTTCTGCCAGAATTAGTTGACTTGTTTATACATTAAATAAGATGTGAAAGCATACATTCATTCGTGAATACCATGAGTTATTTTTCCCCATATGTATGTCTGAGAGGAGTCAGATGATACATACTGTAAACATATGTCAATCACACTGGAGAATATACATGACCTCAGACACGTTGTAGCTCCTGCACTTTGCCACAGTATGATACAGAACTTAAACTGCAAAATGCTGTATGATACAAACATTATATAGCATGTTGACCTTATATGAAGTCAAGGAAACATGCTTGGATAATGGCTAGAATATATTAAGCAGCTCAAACAGATATGCCCTATCTTATGAATACAATCCTGCATAACTATGCAATTTTGCCTGTGTTCTGATTTGAAACTTCATATATTGGCCTGTTATCCCTCAAGTTAGATTAAAGGTGTTTTACAGTAGTGTACTCCAGACTTTTTACATACTGTAGGTTGGATTCTGAGTAAATGTTCCGCCCATCAGCAAAATACCAACAAACCAACTCGGCACATCGATTCCCTCCAGGGCTGTGGCTGTTCATCACTTTCCTATCAAGGCTTCCCTCATACTCATTCATTACCTCACAGAATAAATTCAAAAAGGTAACGGCAAAACTGTTGTGTTAATGTAGTGCACATGAGGCAAAGTCACTGTCGTATTTCAACAAGAGATAATTCTAATTAATTATCGTGCCTCAAGAGTAAAATTGAATGCACGTAGGTGCACCCCAAAATAATCTGTTTCACTAAACATGGTAATGGTGTTTGTCGCCACAGGTTCAGAGACTGAGCTTTCTGTTACTTGCTCTGAATTCAGGTTGAAATAAAGTGCCTGGACCATAAGAGATGTGTAGACCTGCAAATGCACATGAAAAGTCCGTAGAAATAGAGATGAGAGAGAAAAAAGTAAACAAATGACTTTCACTATGTTACCACAGCTTCATTTTTCCCCCCCGTAATGAATAAATAGATTGTAATAATTACTAATATGTGTCAACAAAGCTCATTAAAGTGTTGGCGAAAATCTCAACAAAAGTATATAATCTAGAGTTTTATTCGGCAACAACTCTAATTAAATTGTGGCAATAGCTCCTGTGTAATGCATTGTAGTTGTCAGTTGCAATGACTGAGTATGAAAACTTGAATTCAGAATGGACTGTGCTAACGTGTTCATTGAAGCTTGGTATGTGATTAAGTTGAGACACTCAGGACTAATAAACTGATGTGGAACAGTGAATACAGTAGCTCTGTGAGTCAAACTTCGTGGATTTAGCCGCTGGAGGAATGAGGCTCAGGCATACCAGTCTTACTGGGACGCGTTTGGCTTGACATTTAGTAACTCAGTACCTATGTGTTGTCAACTTTTCATCACATTAACGGTGGCCTTAGGGGACAGGACTTACTCGCCAAAGCCATGGCTTGATGACCCTATTCACCAACCTTATCACCCTGGGAGCTGCCCTTTAGCGAAGCAAAAAATGGCATGGATATGCTCCATCACAGGCTGCAGGCAAGTCATGTCTGGGCACAGCATAAGGCGAGGGGTCCGAGAAATAGTGTAATAATGCCTGGCAATTTATTTCTCAATATGGCTCTGGCACATAGAGTTCCCTTAATGCTATCCACAGATGAACCTACGCGATGGCAGTTCACCCAGCAAATATCACATGAATTCATGTGCAACCGCATCACATTGTACATTTTTAAATGCTTACTTTATACACGATGGAAAAGTCAGAGGGGATTCTTTTCTTCCCCCCTCTTTTCTTTTTGTGCTGGCACCAGAACCGAGAGGGAAACCCACTGGCTCTCCACATTTAAGTGGCAATCAGTCGGCTTGGGTGAAGCATAAGCGTTAAAGCAAACCATTGATCACTGGCTGATCTCACCCCTGATATTACTAAATGACTCTTAGACCTATTATAGATCTGCTGCCAGGGTCACAGGCTGCAACTGAATGGGAATGACAGGGACATAAAATTAGGCTCTAATCTTGTTTATGGCTGAAGGAGCGGCAATGAATAGAGCGGCTGCACATGCTTTAACTAAAGCCTACACACTAACTGGCTCATGAAGCATCAGTGTAAAGAGGAATTTCCTGTTTAACAGACACAAGAAAAGTGAAGTAAAGTTGGCCTTAGGTATACGAGCAAAGGTGAGTCAAGCTATAGGCGGCAACTGTATTGTTGCGGTTAAATGTGGATCTTAAGGTCTTTTCGGGTCGACTTCTTGACTTCCGAAGTCACCCGAATCCACACTTTCTTCTTTGTCTTTTCCCTTTTTCAGGTAACTCTTCTGTAAAAGAGTTCACTGTGGTCAAAAATGTTGAACTCCTATCCCCAGTTTCCCCATTAAGTTTTTTTTAAACTACAGACTTCCCCGCAGCACCATCTAACCCTTTTGCTCCATGTGAAATTTTCAGCGACTTCACTGGAGCGTGCTGGTAAAATCATTGAGATTGCAATACTGTGAAATGGCAGCCAAAAAGATCCAGCATCATGAGCCTGTTGGCAGCCTAATTATCTTAAAAACACATCTATGTCTTTCTGCACTCATTAATGTTTTCTTTCTACCTACCTGTCATTTTTGCACTCATCCTGAATGTGGCGTAATCACTATTATTATTTTTGATAGGGGGAAAGTTATTCTGCTTTCACACATAGCCAACTATGTCACTACAACCCCTTCATTCTGTTTCATTCTTGGCACTAACAAGAACTGTGAATGATGCAGATACGCCAGGGTTTTAAATTGTCTCTGCTGACTCTTTAGCCACTTAGACATTACTCCAAATTGGTTATATGGGTCCTATTAAATTGTGCTATGATTCATGCACATACAGCAGAGCGTTTTTTTAGTTTTAGGTGACAAGAGTCAACCCTCAGGAAGTACTATTGTGCTGCTCTGTCTGCCCAGATCTGTGCTAAAAATCACCTACATTTATAATATTCAATCTCTGCCCATAAAAAATTATTAAATTAAAAGTCAAATACTGGTACAATTTCAATATACCTTTTTAAACTTTTTGTAACCGAAAATGAAAATAAAAAAAGTATTATTCCCTTTAGATCAAGATTGTCACGATGATCTGGAGCTTGCTGAACTTGTCAAATTATTATTATTATACTGTGAGAACCAATGAATACAAGTACAAATTGCTTGTTTCCGTAAAAAAAATGCATGTGTGCATTATCAAAACAAATTTGAATTGAACATCTATTTACACAAGCTCCTGGTGAAATGTCCAAAAAGATTCTATACATAAACTTATTAAACTGAGAATCGTGATTCTCTAAAAGGCACAACTTGTGGGAATGATGTGCCTCTCTTTTTTTTTAGTGGCAGTAATGATCCTTGTTTTAATGTTTTTTTTCGGTTTCTAATCTTGCCAATTTTTAGTAGGAAACGAGACGTGCCCATCCTGACTTATTGCACAGACAAGACTGATTACATTGTGTAATGGTGGTAATATGGTAATATGAGGGTAGATGACCTGGGGCTCACTGAGTAGCTTGCCAACTTCAGTTTTAATTCACAATACACTGATGTTTTGTTAAATCTTTCCCCCCCATTTTTCATAGTTTAAGCAAAAAATAACTTACATTAATAGATGGATTTGAAAAACAGGATAGTTTAGAAAGCCCTGATCTAAATGTGGAGTAAGTCTGCCACAATCATAGTCGAATGATCACCAGGATGCTGGGAACAACAAAACAAATGCTTATACCAAACACTGTTCCCATTTCCTTTTTATTTTTTTGCATGTTGTATTTATAGAATTTACAATATTTGCTTGATTTTTTAATCCCACATTATACCAAATATCTATAAACACTGACAATATTTTAAATAGCATTTAATTGATTTATACATACACGATTCAAAACCTCCAGCAGAACTGAAAGGAACCCAAGCTGGCTGATCTTTTGAAGAGGAGGACGACTGTGGAGAGTCAGAACTATCAATAGTGTGCTGCACTCAGTGATAAATCTTGTTTTTTTTTGCCTTTAAAGGTCTGCATTAATTTTTTTGCCCTCAAAGTTGAAGCCCTTTACTCATTTTTGCAATAAAACTGCTTCCATAGTACTTGTTGTCCTTATGAAAGTGAATATATGGCCCTTGTCTACAGAAATAGGAAGTAAATTAAGTAGTTGACCTCAGCAAACTGGCAGTAGCAACGGCAAAGCTAAATTAATAGTTTCGTTACAATATAATAAGTTTATATCTTCAGAAACCAGATGGAATTAGAACATGAAGCAAAAGTTGTGGAAAGGAAATAGAGGACTTCAATGAGACATCATCAAATTTAAACAGCAGAAATGTGGGGCATTCATTACTGCAGTGCACTGCTGGATTATGACTTTGATGTGTATATGATGTGCAACTAGAAAGGGAAAGAAGAAGTGACACTGGAACGGTAACTACTCTGATAACAGAGCTGAAATCCTGTTGAGAGAGCCATCGCTTTTCATACACTCCAATTACATGGCTTTCCTGCAACGGCCATCATGAATCATAGAACAGATCATGATCCTTTAATGGAGACATTGAATTACCGACACGTTGGGCTTGGTTGTTTCCTCACATCTCGTTATTCGATGCTCAGTGGTCTGAGGAATGGACTGAAACAATTTTGACTTCTCACAAATGTGGTATGCAAAGTGGAATGAGGCACGTGGAATTATGCTCTGATTGAGAACATGATTGCAAGATGAACAATAGTGTTGGGGAAGCACTGCCGCTAATGACATGGAAAGATTCAAGAGAGCAGTTCAGAATTTCAAAAGGGTCAGCAGTGAAGTGTGACTGATTTTTAACTTTCTTTTCAGCTATTCAGTCGAAAGGGATAGGGGGATGGTCACAGGGTGGGGTAAAATGCGTCTCTCTCCACAAGTTTTAAGTCAAATTTATGTATTTGAAAGTCCGAGTTAGATAGAACAGCCAAAGCTCACTCATCAAGAGTAAAACTCACTCCATACAATATATTCTCATGCTCAGTAACCAACTTTGATTGAGGTCTCAAATTCACACTAAAAGAGTTTGTTAGGAATGACTAAATCGAGTTGGGCTGCATGATATGTGATTTTCAATAATGTTATGGAGTATTGTGATGAGAATGTGAGTTGTAATAATATATGCACTTACAACATTTTCCGAACAGTAAGAAGCGACCTATCCATATAATAATACGTTAGCAGCCATTACAGAATTTTCTTCGTCAGGGGTTGAGCTTCAGGGAAAGGGAGGCACGGGGTAGATTGATACACCGTTGGCTTTCTACTTGAGGGGAGAGCGTCTTCTCGGGGGTCAGAAGTTTGTACGGAATATATTTTGTGTTAGAACAGCCAATTTCCATTGTTCCATTGTAATAATAATATATTATGATTATGATTTTATTTTCTTCAGCCCACTTATCCGGGAATATTTCTTGGGGGCTCAGCTACTATAGAAGAATATACCATCTGGGACTTCTAGGTGTCCCTATAACAATAGAAAGCTACTACAACACCACTGAAAATCCTCTATTATTCCCAAATATGACTAACAACTCCAGCAAAATGTCACAAGAAAAGAAAAAGCTACACACTAGAATTTGAATTAAAAAAAAATCTAAATATTTAGACAGAAAATATAGACGGGGCAGGAGAAAGATGTGTGACTTGTACATGTTACATAACATATAACAACGACTTCATTTTTGCGTAAACGGAAAAAAGCAATTTTTCTGAAACGCTGCTACTACGCATGCATGCCACAATTGTAGTGAATAATACATGAATACATGTGCGAGTTGAATAGATGGACAGAGTATAGCCACTCCCAGTCCTGATTCTTCTGGGACTTGGTAGTTTTATGGTTGACAGTCACCCGTAATAGCAATCCAACTTTGTTGTCTATCCATAAAAATGTCAATGTAGTAGCCTTGTATGCAAACTACATTGTTATCAGCATTTTTGCCATTGCCATGTAAACATACATCATTTTAAAAATTCTAAACTGGAAACATTTCTGAAACAAAAACACAAGGAACAATGTGTTTTAACTTGAAAAGTAATTTAAATATGGCTTTACAATGTTTCTTTTCTGTTCATGCCTTCATTTTTTTTGTTTAAACACATGGAACTTATACTAGGTGTGACCTATAATCCAGATGAAAGGTAAATACATTCCTTCGTGCTTTGGGATTTGTTCTTCCAAATAAAAGGTTCAGTTTCCCATTTTTTTTATTCTTTTAAGTGACTCTATTGCTATGATGGTCTAAGCTTTGGAGAAGTAAGCTTGTGATTGGAGGTTCAGAAGTACGATTACCACTGTAGATCCCTGAGAAAAACTCCTGACCACGGCTTGTCCCCGGGCACTGCGCTGTGGTAGCCCACTGCTTTGAATATGTGTGAAGAGGGGGAGTTAAAGACACTGAAATCATTTTCTGCATTTCCCGTCAGCAGAGTTTCAGCAGTGGAATTATTGTTAATTTTTCCTTAATTAAGGTGCTTTGATGAGATTAACGCATAATTTTTGGGAAACAACTGTGATGAATTAAACTTTTTTTTCATATTTAATCATCTGTGATTTTGAGTTTGCAGGGTCCACAGCACACGAAACATGTTATATCACAGTTTGATCAACATATGATGATATTTGTTTATTGAGACATGCAAGATATTGTGATACAGATAAATCTGTAATATATTGTGAAAACAATAAAAGTCAGTAGGCTGGGTGTTTCTATGTAGGCCTGCAGATGCTATACTTTCTCCATTCATGGCTGTTTAACATTGAAAATGTTATTTATATGGAATTCTGTTCTAAAAATGTGTTTTGAATGAAATTAATATCACTTTCATTACTCATAAAAGCCTCCCTTCTGAAAAACTCCCTTCTTTCTCCCATGAATACTGCATAATTTTGTGTATGAACATAGTTATTAGTGATTTATTGTTTGCTCAATCTCCCTAAAAACCACCATATTTGTGTGTTAGACAACTTTTCTTTTTCAGTAGTTATCAGCGTCTTGTCACAGGATGAAAGTCCTAAGTTTGAATTCTTCTGCTTCTCTATCGTCACTCCTTCATTTGTTTAGCGAATCCCCCCGGGGCCTCGATGGTTTCTTTTCTCCCCTCCGAAGATGAGCAGCTCAGTGGAGTTGGATACTAGAAACTGTGTGAATACAAGAGTGAATGTGTTCGTCTATATCTATGTCTTATCCCCAGGATCGATCTGAACCCCCTCCAGAGTGTTAAAATGTGCGGATCAATACTCGAGTGTCGATATGTTCAACCCTGATGTCTCTTTTTGACTAAAGATATCAATATGGGCATTATTTTAACAAGTAATTGTAATGTTTTGTGAAACTGAATGCACATCTGATGCCGTGGACCAAAATGAAAAAGATGACAAATGTTGCCAATTACTGTGCGGGAGTGAAACGGCCTCTCCTTCCACCATTGGCAGCCAAGGTTGTTTGTTGAACTCTCGCTGCATCCACAGCGCTGCATCCAGCTCTATGTGATTGGAATAGGTATATATACAGAAGAAAACAAACTTTACTGTTTTTATTGCATTGCTTGGATTTATATAATGCCACCACACCAAGCAAAAAAAGTAACAAAAAAGAATGGTTGATAAACTACTTCTTTGTCATAACAATGTTAACAAGCAACAAAGAGCATATTTTGTAGGATGAGATAGGAAGGCCAATATGTGGTATATTTGTGGTGTTACTATTTGCGTAAATGCCATGGTAAATTCAAATTTAATTGAGTGAAATCACATCTGCTTATCCTAAAAGTGCATGCTCCTTACATGTCAACTTTTCAAAGGGGAGGGATATTTCAATGTCCCTTTAGAACAAAAACATTGACAAACATTGGACAAAAGCTTAACAACTTGTCATTCATAGACCAGCATTTAAACAAAGCTATTAGGTGATCTTCAGTGTCAAGCATACAGTTCAAGGGTCAAAAGTGGGTTCAAGTCACAGTTTGTATTTGCAAAATGAAAATGAAAGACAAGAGGAATACCTGTAATTTTTCAACCAAAAAACCTATGTATCAAAACCACGAATGGTCGCTCTGTTTCAGTAAAAAACAAAGTGTCATAACACAACATTGAGACCTCAAAATTAACAGTTTGTGTCTGACTGATAAGACATGCAGCTGTAATAATGCTCCCCCAGTGTCTGTCACCATTAAAGCCAGACTATGAGGGTGAATTTGGAAACACACATGTTAAAAAGCTACAGAACTCTTGTGTTTTCAGTCATATCAATTTATTGAGGCTCACAGTGGTGGATGGGAAAGCCTTTGTTGCCCATATTTACTGGTCTGAGATCACATTGAACTTACATGGCTCCTGAAATGAATTAGATTTTGACACTGCTGGGTTAAACCAAGGGAACAGATTGTCTAATAAAAATCTACCTTTCATTGATTACCTTCTATTTCCAGTGGGTATTTTACCTATTAAGAATATATACACGACCTTCAACAAACTCTTATGTAAAGGTCACTATCTCTGGTGCCTTAAGCTTGCTTTCCACCAGACGTATTTCCTGTAAAAAGAACATCCTCATATCATGGCAGTCCTGTTTTTTTTTTTTTTATGTGTGTGCAACATTCACTGCCTGCAGGTCAGCCTTGTCTTAAATGCAGCCTGTGCGGTTTGTCGTTTGATTGAGCGACGTTTATGCCGCGCAACATTTTGTCACCCTGACATCTCGTTCCAAGCATACAAATGTCACAGCCATAGAGAGTTTGCCTCAGAGTGAGAATTGGAATTCACACAAAAAAATAAAAAATAAAAAAAAAAACGGCTGCTGATTGGAATATGGAAACAAAAAACCCAATGCTCCAAAAAAAAATGTTGCCATGGTTAGGGATTATCCAAGTTTTTAATTTGCAGACTGACTCCATTCTAGTTGGATGTGGAGCGGATCTCTCCAGTTTATTCCACTTTTATTTCGTCTGAGCACTCGATTAAGGTTCCTCAATTTGTTTTGTCCATCAGTTGGTGGGCTGCTCTGTTTAAATAGCCATCCAAAAAAAAATGGCATTGAATTGAGTTCTTTCAAATAGATTACTTTATATTTTATGAGGCTTTTTTTTAAGTGATCAGTGATGATCAGTCTTCTGGAAAATATTCAAGAATAGAGTGTATGTAATTATCTAGTCTATATAGAGACGCTGTTATAAAGGCCCGTGCCAAAACAGTGCCAGAGGATGCCACCCACCCCCATCCCAGTCGTACATTCAGAGAAAACAGTGTCATGCATGTTTTGTTTTGTCTAATATTGGTTAAAATGACTTGTTGTTTGCCACTTGACTTGGTCTTTGTGTTTATTCCCTGTGACTGATAGTCCTGTTAATTGCATCCAATTTTGAAAATGTTTTTGCCTTAGTAGCAGTGTCCAACTAATTTACTAACTAATTGTCACAGCTTCATAGTGTCACTAGTCACATCTATTAGCCTAACTGTGACACCAACAACATTTTGAAGCGAAAAACAGAAAACTTTTGTTGCCTTATGAGGAGTTGTTTACATGACAACAGTGCTTGAAACTGCCGAAAACTAAATTTATAAAGTCTTTCAAAACTTCTGCCAAGGTGGAACTTTTTCAAAAACGCTCTGACTCCATCTCCATACAAAGAAAACCAACAACTTATTGAAAATATTCTGACTCAGTGCATTTCTTTGAAATGCTGGTCCTACTCATAGATGAGCAAATGGACAACAACAACAGTGGCGGCCTCCAAAGTGCCATGAACCCCAGTTCATATCCTCCTGGGTTTTATAGTTGACAGTCATCAGTAATAGCAATCCAGGTTCATTGTCTGTCCATGCAAAGGTCCGTGTACTCAGCTTTGTAAATGGCCGTGTAAATATGAAAGTTTTCTGATTCGAAACTGGAAAAACTATACATTTTCAATTGAAATGTCACATAAACAGGCCCCAAAGATAACATCTGTAGTTGAATTGCTTGTATCCTTTAAGGTTCGTTATATGAGATTTCAGGAGTGAACCAAGGTGCCTTAAAGTTCATTGTACAAAAGGTTTTAGTTCCATTTTTGTTCCTTTAACATTTGCATGTGCTTTTATTTAACGCTGTCACAGAATTTTCCATCAGTCTTATTTATTAATCTCAGCAAGCTGTCAAGATTTAGGTATTATAAGTCTTTATTCTCACACACACAGAGACTAATACAATCTCAGAATCAAGTCTGTATAACTAATGCATAAAGGCATGTTGATATTTATAGTAAGAAAGTTTCATCGCTGAAACCTTTGGACTGATGACTTGACCGTTCATTTTAGTGGTGGGTTGTGATTTTCTGAGCTAAAGTATGTATAAAAGCCCAATGTCAGCCTGGTTCTGCTCTTCAACTACGTTATGACTAATTCTGGTATATTCAAAGGAAAGTAGAGGTTTGCTGCCTTGTAGTTCAGAGCAGATGCACAGAGCTCTCCACGGCCAATGATGCACCGCAGCCAAATAAAGTTGCTACTCCTCTGAGGAGCACTTCAGTCCCGTAAAGTTCACGCGTGGTTCACTTTTTAAGGAGATGAGGGAGTCCTTTGACAGGGAGTCACTTCACTTTACAGCCACCCTCTCCTGCTTTGAAAGCGTCAGGCACTCACAAGTGAATTTGCCTGTGGATTTGATGAGACTTACATCCCTGTGTATCAAAGTCACACAAAACCAAGAGCATGGAGTGAGTAATGAATCCCGACCTAATGGAGATGCAACCACGCTCCTAAACATGCTTAATTTAATAAACGCTAATGGCTTGTTTTGAGAACTCGATGACAAATTCTAGTTACATCTCTGTACTTTGGGCTTAAACGATCTCCAAAAGGGAACAATTTTAGCAAACCAATTACTTTTTCCAACTCCTGGAAACCTTTTAAAAACGTCACCTGAGCCAGACATGTATTTGTAATGCTGTGATTAGTTTGTGAGCTGCGCTGTGCCGCACTGCCAAGCCGATCGATGGAACAAAGTGTATTCCACATATCACCTCAAAATTTCTTGTTTTTGTCAAGTCAATAAAACAAAGGATAAAAGCAGGAGTCAAGTGTTGAGCAATTATCAGTCTAATACTAAAAGCAAGCTAATGCACTGCCTTCACACTTCTTGAACAACATGTTATATAGTTTTAGGAGGGAGCCTGTCTTTTGGGAGACAACTGTATTATTTCGTCAGCCCGACAATCCGAGTGCAAAACAACCACAGTTGAAAAATAAAAGTGGAGTGGGTGGGGACCGATACTAGCAGCCTTGTAGAAAGACATAAATCAATCAGAATGCCCTCGATCTCTGTCGGGATGATAACTAACCTAATTCACCAGTAGCAAGTTTATTCCTGTTGTGTTGTTTTTTTTGCTCCCAAACACACTAGCTTCCTGATCCTGTTCCCCTGACGGTGCACTCGTCGGGTGTATGTGTGTGTGTGTAGAGACAATTTACTATGTATTAGTGGTTTTGAATGGGGGAATCCGTTATGCACCACTGACAGTGGAAGACATGCAGTCAGCAAAACTGGCAAATCTTTTAGCATCATAAAATCTCTCAGAAACACTCTCAGGGTCACACAGGAGTGGAAAACACTGTCATTTAAAAAAAAAAAAATTGTACCTTTTATTTTAGGACAGCTCATGCAAGGGGAGGGAAATCAGCGTGTTTGATGGATGTGAGACCCACATTGGCCATGCAATAGGAATGTTTGTTCCAAACATGTAACATCACACTTGTCTCTAATGTACTTCTTAAAATAGTAGTGAGTGATGCATCTGAAAGGCATCAGTGAAAAGAAACAAGATGTTCCTCAGTCATGGGTGACGATGCTGTCGTCTGACAGAAGATGGAGACTGCTTCCAGGTTGGTATTATTTAACATTTTGTGAAAATTATGAATATCGTTGAAATAGATTAGCTACTTGTAGGGCCTCACAGTAGTGTAATGTCCCTAAAAGATTGATTTGAGTGATAGTTGGGTTTGGGTTGCTGAATGGACTTAATTTGCAAGCTATCCCTGTGCATGTTTGGATTTCCTCCCATTGTCAAAACTAAACTGAAACTAACCAGTCATACGAATTAATTACCTTGACAAAATTCTTTTTTTTTTTTTTTTTTTTGCTGCACTGACCAATCTTATTTCGTGGATGTGGAGTTGCAGTGACATTAGAAGAGTGACCAATCCAGGGTGGAGCTTTCCCATGTCTATAACCAGCTGAGACTGGCTTCAATACCATGTGAACCTGAATAAACTGAAGAACATAGATGTATAGATTCTCGATTGCAGTTTATAATAAAACTTGGAATTTCATTGTGACTGGAGTCAGTATGCAAGAGAGAGTGTGGCTGTTTGGACAATCAATACTGTGTTCTCACCAATCTTTAATGCTCTTTAATATGAAAAAAACAAAACAAAAACAAAAATATGATCGCTGTCACCACTCCCTCTGCAGCCTGTCTTGAAAGACCTTTTTGTGTTTTCAGAGGAAAAACACACTTGAGTTCACTGGAAAGTGGAGAGAGGAGGTGGGTATAAGCTGTTTGACAGAACCATGTAATATTTCACAATTTACCTGTCAGCTGTCAGAGCTTTAGCAGACATCAGGAGCTGCCCGTATACATGCATGCACCGATTTTCACACACGCACACACAAGGGAAAAAAAAAAAACTCAAATAGAATGAATGACATTTTATTCTGGAGTTGAATGTTTTAGCATGATAACTCACTGGGTTGGACAAAATTAATAAGATCTTAATCTTTATAAATCGGCAATGTTTGAAGTCCAAAGGTAGCATCAAAAAGATAAAGGAGGGTACGCTGGGACATGAAAAATCTGGTGTTCAGGGGAATGTCTATTCCCAGGAAGAGTGGAGAATAAAAGTAATGAAAGCTTTCATTAAAACTTGGGTTGTGCGACTTGCAATGAATAAATTCGGGTATCCGAGTCTCCGACAGTGATAGCTATGTCCTTTAGGCACTATACTTACAAAAAAAAAAAAAAAAAAAAATGCATTTTTTTTTTCTTTTC
>OMNM01015324.1:11760-27972 GCA_900302745.1 Parablennius parvicornis | reverse complement strand
ACCTATGTGACATTTTGGAGTTACCGATTATCATGGGTCACTGGGTCAACATACAAACTCCATGCAAATTTCCCGAACCTGGATTTCCAGCTGTGAGCTGAGAAGGCTAGATACTCCACCTTGCAGCTGATCACCATAAAAAAGTGTGTGAGAGCACAAACCATGAAGCTGTATTTATAATATAAAAAAATATGATATGATGTGATATGATATATTGGCTGGATGGAGACACAACAAGCCAAAAGACTATGTTTACAAACCAGAGACAGCTGGTCTCATTGAAGAGAGGACAAGACAAACAGGGACAAACATTCAGAAACACGAAATGAAAAGTACTTTGACTGAAATAACAAATCTTCTTAATTTCTTAGATCACAGACTGATTGAACAGTCTAAGTGAACTTCAGTAGGATGTGAAGAAGGAGAAAGACCATGGATGCTTTTCTTCTTTCCTCCTTAGACTTGAAGAATTTATTACAAATGCCTGAAATGACTTGGTGTGTGACACCAGAAAATTCCTTCACGAACCTTGTTGAGTCCATCCCCAGAGTTTGAGCTGTTTTGGTTGTATTATCTAATATTGGACTGCTACTTTTATTTGTTTGTGTTTTTGTTCAGTACTGAACAAAGTAGTCTGCTAATGTGTCCTAGCTACACTTCAGTTCTGGTCTTAATAGTATGTAGAAGTCCAATGTTTGGAGATTATACTTTATTCTATCAGTAGACCACTCAGAAATGTTTCAGCACAATAAGAGAGCTGCAGGGCTGGTTTAGTTTTGTAGCCTCACTGATTTCCTTTTTCAAGAGTTTAAATCACTAAAGAAACGTATTTTTTTTTTAAATTTTGAAGCCTGAAATAGAATAACAAGAAGAAGAATATTAGGCTTTCAGTAAATTGTAGTAAGATTGCATGACTGCATCCACATCCGCAAATTGTTTTTTTTTTAGGTTAAAACAGTTTGCAAGAGCCTGGATATAAAACAATGGTGCTGTGAATTTGGAGTATCCAGTTTCCCGGTGATTGGTCAACATCTTCAACCATAAAATCAATCCTAATCCAAACAGAAATTACTTGAGAAAAACCACTGACTTCAAGGTAAATGCTAACTCCTACAAAGGTTTTAGGGGCTTTTCTTGCAGCCTTGCTTTATGACAGATGTCTCGATGTCCAGCAAATCATAAAATAAATGATTCTTGCAGTGGATGAAAGCTGGGAAAAAAAAAAAAATTGTTTGTATTGTATCATTTTTTTTATGATTTAATATCTGCCAAGTCAACGACAAAGACTAAAATACAAGCTGCAATAGTGGAACGTGTGCTTGACAGCAACGTCACTGAGACTCCTCCAGGTTTCCTGCATGCTTAGGTGGGATTGAGTTTTTCTTACTTGTTATATTTTGATGGATATATAAGTATATTTTACAGGCAATATTTTTTTATATACATTTTGAATAAATATTTATATCATGATTGGGATTATACGAATACATTATCGGCAACCATGCTGATGTAGTCCTAAGGAATTGTTGTCAGTCTGATAGAATTATTTCTGATTAAAATGATCCATTTAATCAATTGATGCTTTGCACTATGATGCTGGCCCTTGGTGACGTGGCCGTATGTTCCCGGATCCAGCGCTACCAGGAAGTCGGACAGTATTGACGATGGGTTCGTTAGCTCAGCTTATCAAACCTGTTGTGTTTCTTTTGAAACCAAAAAAAAATTCTTTTCTTCTTCAGAGTCAATGTTCGGGAAGAGATGACGGGTTTTACCTGATGTGGCAGCTTTGTCTTCTCAAAACCTTTTTGCGTGAAGTGTCACATGGTAACGTAATGTAATAGACACGTGCGGTCTTAAGAGCCCTTTACATTGAGTCAGATTCACACCACCTCCTCCGATCCAGCTGTAATTTCAGTCTGATAGAATCTTATCAACTCTGATCCATTTGGCCACAGCTCAGAGTCATAAACACTTTTTGATTGATATAGATTTATGTTATTTCTGGGTTTGTTAGTATTATATTTACATTTGCTTGTTAAAGTAATAGGAAATGTGATTCTAATAAGGAGTAAATGAACTTGTTAATAAATCATTGATGAGAAATATAACTTCCATTACTAACTGAAGCTTTTAACTTATTTGACTTTTTGAATTAATTGATTAGGGACAGAAAAGAAGACAATGTAAACAATCACAAAAAAAGCTAAAAGCACAAGTTCCGTGTTGGATTAACGGCACCAACAGTGGCTCTCTAATAATTAACCTGAGGCCCAATGTGTGATCTTTTTAAATAAATCTGTTTGGATCTGATGATGATTTATGTTCACAGTGAAAGGAATAAACCTTCAGCAGTGTCTTGGATCTTTTTAAAAGCAGAGAAAACAAAAAGGAATTGGCTGTGAGACGTGAGCATAGACAGCCTGTGAAATTGAGTCTGTAAAAGAAGCCGTTTGTCCCGATGACCCCCGGTGATGATGACTACCGTTTCATGGCACACAACCTATGACCTCAACCACGGTGACTGTACAGTTGATATGGGAACGAAGTGACTCCTGTCCATTACTGGCTTTTCTGACTGGAGAGGCCACACCAGGTCTCAGACCACCGCTTCATCCCGGTGCACTGCTGTGTGGTGGTCTGGTGATTGGATAACAAGTCATAGTTCAGCTCTCTGCAGTATCCGCTCTGTGTAATGTGTGTGTTCTAGAGGACGACTGTGTGTGTGTGTGTGTGTGTATGTGTGTGTGTGTGTGTGTGTGTGTGTGTGTGTGTGTGTGTGTGTGTGTGTGTGTGTCTTGAGGCCTATAATTATCCTCCTGAAGAAAACAAGTGCAGAGAGAGTGGTCCATTGTGGAAACAGGATTATAGGCTCTGAGAGAACAGAACGCTTTGTGCTTTGTGTTGGCTAATGTTTTCAAGTTCAGTCTCAGCTGTTTGATGTGAGGTGTGTGTGTATATGCTATTGAATTTAACTGAATGTGTGTGTCCAATGATTAATTCTTGTCTATTTTGATCTTGTTGTCTTGGAATGTGACCCATCGTAGACCCAGTGCAGGTGGTTTTGCACACGCACACACACACACACACACGCCCCTAGAAATCCTTGTGCATAAGCAAACACTCTTTTCCTCAGCGTCAGACACCTCATTTAGTTTGTTTTGATCGAGGCACACAACCCGGAGCGAGTGTGAGGTGCAGAGACAAGAAGAGGCGAGAGAAAGGAAGAGAAAGGAGAAGGCAGACTTTCTCTTTCTCAGAGTTCCCCGTGTCAGTCGTGTAAGAAAGCCTCCAAACCAATAATTTTGTCAAGTTCTTTTTTTAGCGAAGCGGCTGAAGCGTCTTTGGATTGCCACATGTATAAAGGCAGCCCATATAAAGCCATTCACAGCACTGAATGAACACGCCATCTGTGGGGCTTTCTTATTTCCTCTTCTCTTTTCTTCCCCTCCTTTTTCAAGCCTTGTAATCAAATTTGAGCAAAATCAAATGGCGGGAGGATAGAGGGAGAGCAGTAGGGGGGGAGGAGGGTTCAATGAAAGTACCTTTTGTTGGTCTGAAACGAGCAAGTAATTTACAAAATGCCCTCCCTTTGTGCAGGGGGCTAAGGGAAGAAAGAAATCAGTAGCTTTTAGAAGCTAGGCCTTGCGCTGCGACGGGCAAGATAATGAAAGCCGTCTTGTGTTTGTGGGCTAGAGAGCATCTCAAAGGCAGACCGGGCCCCGGCTCAGGGTTAGCACTGCTGCTGGAGAAGAAAAAGAGAGAGAGACAGAGAGAGAGAGAGAGAGAGAGAGAGAGAGAGAAAAAAAAACCAAAAAACACAACACTCTCCTCTGTATGTGTGTGCGTGTGTTTGTGTGTTTGGCAAAGCGCGGCAAAACAGGACTGCTGTGCCCGGCTACTCTTGGCAGAGAGACTCGGAGGAACAGACAGAGTTGTCGATGGCGAGGAGAGAAGAGGACAGGAGGGAAAGAGTTCAGCTGCACCGAAAGCTGCTGATCTACTCTTACCTGTTGTCCCGTTGCAGGTGCGTCTCAGCTGGCCCTGCGTTAAGAGGCTACCGGTCCGGGGGAGGAAGAGGAAGAGGTGGAGAGAAAACATCCCGCTGGGATCATTGCACTGATGGATTACAACGAAGCAGATTGGAGCTGAAGGGTTTCATCCCTCTGCCTCCACGTCTCGGAGTTGAGCACCCGCCTGTTGAAGGATGCTGAGGATGTACCTGTGTGGATCTGCCAGATTATTACCTGAGTGACACCTGGTCGGATTCCCCTTCACGGATCATTACAGGTCAGATAATTTGCAATGGCAGCATTTTTCCACATGTACAAACTGAACTGTGTCAATTCTCTGTAAAAGTGACAGTAAAAATCATCCAATGTGATTTAGATTAAATCTACGCTGATGTCAAAATCAGGTTACCTGAGATGCAGGAAGAACAACGCTATTTGTTAAGAGTTTAGGCGTGCAGTGTTTATTTGTGATGCAGCTTTACTAAAAGTTACAGTGAATGCTTTTTTTTACCTGACGAGAGGTTGCTCGACTTCTTTTTTGAATGTCTGCTGTCTCTGGCCTAGACTAGTTCCTGGTTTACAGCGAACATGCTCATACCTGGACCTTGTGCGGCACTCAAACTGGGTAAGTTATGACCGTTTATACCACAGATTTCTTTTTCTTGTTTCTCCTTCTGTTTGCACAGTCCTTTTCAATCTGCCCCTCTGCATCTATATCTTGTTCTCATCGTGACTCCGTCTCACCTGTTTGTGAATATGAGAGGATCACTGGCTCTTTTCTGCTTGTATTTATCTCATGTACCATCTTAAGTGCCTCAGTTAAACAGTACATGCGCCTTACGTGTCCCATATTAAGTGTGACGATGGTGTTTGTTTATACGAGTTCTTTAAGTGACGTTTACTTCACAAACTAAGGATGCTGAGCATTAAAAAGTCATTACATCGTTTTTATATATCTTTATACAAGAATGTTTGCCTTTGATTGTGATTTGTGAATTTTTTTTATTGCGTTTATAGCATTATATGGTATAATACTTTATTTACATTAGTGCAAATGATTAGTTGTAACAAATAGCAGATTACTAAAATACTTGTCCAAAAAAAAAAGAAAATCAATGAGCAATCAAAATTTCCTGAAGTTGTCATAAAATTGTCAGTTTGTTTATGGTTGTAGTGACATTTTGAGCATAGTTGTATCTACCTGGATCCTGCTGCATTGGGTTAAAGTGCTTTAACACATTTCCAGGGAACCTGCACAAAAATGTAAAAAAAAAAAAAAAAACACCTGTTGAAGAGGCGAGACAATTAATCCAGCTACTCACAAATAGGCTGCAACTTTTCCTGGGTTTTTTATTAAAAAACATTAAAGTAGACTAAGTAAATGTTTGGTTTCAATTGAAAAGAAACGGCACAAGAGTCAGCGCATCAAAGTGAAATGACAGCATCTGATCACAAAATGTGGATTTGTGTCTCCTGCAGGTTTCATGTGTTTTGGTAGGTTTGTGTTTTTACTATTAAAACTGCAATACTTTGAGTTATAGTTGTCTTGTACACAACACTGATTTGTATGGTACTATGACATTAACATTTACCCACAGGGGCAATTTTTTTCGGAGTCAGGAGTGAAAGTATTGAGACTTGAAAAGCGAATGTCATCAGGTGGTCTGGCCTGTGCAAGCTGGAATTGGACTTGAGCATTTTTTTTCTCTCTTTGCAATGTTGCACCAAGAAAACTTATTGCAACAGTATATTTTCAAAATTGCAGATCAGAAAAAGGCCAGATATTTCACTAAGATCGCAGTGATGCTAATATGCACATTTACCGAACTTTGTGTCCAACAAACAGACACGTAGTTCAGAATATAAAAACTGAATGAATGTTTTATTATTTCTGACATTAAGGGAATATACTAATAATCTCCATCAGGTAAATTAAAATATTACTTAAGGAAACCAAATAGTGTGAATATGATGTAAATACTAAAGTATCAAAAGTCTAATATGTACTGAGTGTATACATATCATACTAAGTTTAATTTGATACCATACAGTTGTACTGTTCCATGGAGCACTTGTGTTTTAGTACTCTAGTTGTCAGTTTTCTAGTATTCAGGGTCCAACATCTGATTGTGTTGCGTATTTGTGCACAGTCCGGCCTCTGTAAGTGGAAAACAGGAGCAGTGGCACTTGGGTATGTTTCTTGTAAGTGATGGTGCTTTGCACATGTGAACTCAGTACGCTGTCCATGAGTGCAGCACTGAGTGAGAGACGCAGTTAACTCCAGGTACTCTTAGTGTTGTTCCTCTTCACCGGTGGGAACCTAAACCTGAGTGCACACCGGGTAACGAGAAACCAGTGAATTCTGAGGTGAGGACATGTTTTACTCTCAGACAAGTGTCAGCTTGGTAGTGCTCGGTGATGTAAAGGTTACTAATTTTGTGTCATAGCGAGGATGTCATTTGTTCAAGTCCAGATGGGGTTTTCTGTGTGGAGTTTGCATGTTCTATCTGTTGGTGCATGGGTTTCCTCCCACAGTCCAAAAACATGCATTGTAGGTTAATAGGTAACTAAAGATTTTGTCTGTGAGGCAGCAATTTTTTTTTTTCAACTTTGGTCAAAATTTGCTAACTGAACCACAATAATAACTTTTCTTTTAATAGGTATAGATATTTTCAGATAATATCTGTAAGTGTCCTGAGCTCCATTGCAGAGAAATACTAATATCAGTATCAGGGAACACTATGCTCCACTCCAGAAAATTACTCAACATTAATATGACCTCAATTAATTAGTAAAAAATCAACTCAATCAACAGAGCAGCTTCATGTTGATTCCAACTCCTCAATGCATGTAAAATCCTAAAAAAGGTTGAATAATCTCTTTAGAAGCTGACAACCGCCATATAGGTCTATTTTGTCGTGGTTAACAAAAAGCCTATTTGTTTGATAGTTAGATTTAGATTCAAAATAAGTGTGATTATCCCACTAAGTGTACTCCATCGACTCATTATTCTGTTGACCTCTTCAAACTCAAACCTTCACATTTTCCACCATACTTCAGGTTTTTTGGCTTATTTTAGCTGCTTTATGTCACACTTATTTTCTCCTGTTTTTCACTACAGACATGAGTGGATGCAAGATTCTGACACACAGGTGTGTTTTAAGCTTGAAAAAGAAACACAGTTATTGCTCCAATAAGGACATTTTATGGCTGGTAAAGTCACAGATTCACATGCTTAATTCAATTAAAATAAACCCTGGTATTAAAGGTGTCCATGCAGAAAGTGCCCAGTTATCAAGTTTGAAAGATCATTTCATTTGTTTCATTTGTTCATTCATTTGTTTTTGCTTGTGTTCAAATATTTATAGATTGTCTTCAGACTTTTACTTTGATTGAAAGATTCTTGATATGTAATGTTTTGAACAGGTTTATAGACCATAGTAACCAGATTCTTCATTCTTCCTCTACACTTCAACACATTGTTCAAGTTTTTGTTTTTGTGCGTGTTAGCATGTTATGTGTGGAGGTTATAGAGTTTACTACTACCCAAGTTATGATGACTGAAGATTTTCCATGACATATTTTCATGAATCCTCATCTATTTATCAAGTCATTTAAAGCCACTGATGTATTGTAAATATTTTTTATACATTAACAAGGTACTGATGTGTGTCACAATTGGATCGTTTCCATTTCTTGAATTGTTAGACACTTTGTTTCCCATAATACCGAGCTCCTAATTTCCAGGGTGGATTTGAAGTGGCCTCAATGGTCTCATGCACCTTTCAGGGATTACGCTGTCATTACTGCTTGCTACTGTGGCCTGAAAGCTCATTGTCTCAGTATTTTTCTACTGAATTTTGTGTAGCAATGTACTACAATTACCTATATTGGATTGTTTTTTTTGTTTTGTTTTTTTTACGATAGTGATATTATTAATGTCAAAAATGCCCCCTTATAGGTTTTAAAGAAGGTCTTCATGTGACTGAGTTTCTTGAGAATCTTGGAAAAAAAAAAACTGATGTTTGCAGTACATGAGATATACCAGTAGTTCCCACACGCTTTGGGAAAATATAACTTTATGGAGCGTTCTAGGTTTGGTGTGGCTGTGGCTCGGTTTGTTAGAGCAGGTCGTCTCTCAATCGGAAGGTTGCAGGTTTGATTCCATATCTGTCCACATGCCGGAGTTTCCTTGAGCAAGACACTGAACCCCAAAGTGCTCCTGATGGATGGACTGAGCACCTTGCATAGCACATGCCTCCACTGGTGTGTGAATGTGATTAACAATGTAAAGTGCTTTGGTTACTGCTTACGCAGTGGAAAGGCAGAATATGAGTGAAATCCATTTGTTTTTGTAACTTCCTCTTCCTGAATAAAGTTCCTTCGCCTTCTTCTCCTTTCTACTTGTCATGCAGGAAACGAAAACAAACAAGCGAGGCACATTAAAATGAGTCGATTTCTCTGTTGGCATATTGAAATGTCACAATTTGCACTGGAACAAACAGGCTGGTTGAAATTCTATTGGAACAGAACAAGTGATGAGCTATCTCAGTGGTGCCAAATGCTAACAGGCAGAGTCTCAGTTTGCCTGGAGGTTACAGTCGCTCCGTCGCATGGCACGCATCAGCGCTTTGATTATTACCAGCAACTCACTGAAGCTCTCACTCCCAAGCCTCTGTGTGTGTGATAGCTTTGCTCTCCTGCACTATGATTTTTTTTTTTTTTTAATAATTAAGTAAACTCCCATAGTTTGGTTGGTTTAACTTGATACATGAAATATATTTTACTAAGATATGAAAACTAAATCAGTGAAGAGGTTGAGTTTCATTTCTTGATAAAAAATTACCAATTAAATCATGCTTTACAATATCTACTAAAGTTGCTGTGTGTGTTCCAAGGGCACTTTCTGTTAGAGCTTGAGGCATTAATAAAACTATTCTACAGTCTAAAAGCTCTGCAGCCTCAACTGGATATAATCCATCATAAGAAAATATTGATAAGTTTAATAATTTTTCGAGATTTAAACTTTATAGATTTGCTACCGTGAAATTCCATGGGTCATTTTAGGCTGTCTTTTTTTTTTTTCCTGGAGCCTCCTCAGAGGGGCTTCAGAAGTATCTGGTTTAACAAAACATGCAGTGAGCTGGTGGGCACATACATGCTTGAGGTTTATCTGAAATCTCTCTTTCAGTGTCCCAGAGTGACACAGGGTTGTTAATATTTGTTCCCTCTTCTTCTATTTCTGGTCCTAAAGTGGCACACAGTCATGTGGCCAAGGCTGTCGAAAAAGAAATGTATCTGCAAACACTTTAAAAGCGCAGCAACTGTTTACTCGCATTAAATAAGAATTGTAAGCTGCTGTACCGCGGACTGTGTTGACAGGTGGTTTCAGTATTGGCATTGAAATCATCAAGAAGTTGTTGGGGTTTAATTTTCCTTGTTCTGCAGTATTTTATGAAAATTTCAAAACATATAAAGGTTGAATAAAACTAAAACACACAGAGCTGACAGCTCGACTGATGCGTCACTCCATTATTAAAGCTCTGTGCACATTATTGAGACGGGCAACACGAAAGGAAACCACAACACAACACAAGTTACTTTTTCAAGGAGTTTCCTCTTTTTAATTTCAAAGATGTAAACACATTCATTGAAGAGTCGCCTCGTAATGTGGTTTTTCACAGGTCTCCCTTAAAAGAGAGTTCCTGGTAAAATACAGCTTAAACATGAAAAAATATAATTTATTCTAAACTTTTTTTTTTTTTTCATAGAGCTGTATTCAAGTCAAGTCAATGATTATTTATAAAGCAGTTATAAACAAGTTATTGAGAAAGGTAATTCAAAGATAAAATACACAAATAAAGGATAGAATTAATCTGTAATTTGAAAACAGTATTGTACAATGTAATAATGTGAGAAGAACAACATAACTATATGGTAACAATTAATGAAAAACTGTTGTGTTGAAAGGTAAAGCAAACATGAAAATGTCATCACAATCAACTTTATTCAGATAATCAGTCATATCTGATGAGTTCTCATGTTATTTTTCAAGTGGACGGAGGGAATATTTCTTTCCTTCTAATATCAATGCAGAATTGAAGCCTGTCTATTGATGAATATCAGCGAAACAGTTAATCATGCTGCTGAATACTTTTACTTTCAATGTGCTGAACCTTTGAAACCTGTTACTTCTAAATTGACTAAATATATTTATATTTCATGGCTGTGGAGTTGTTTATGCCTCTTTTTTTTTTTTCATCTCAATAACTGTAACTGTCATGAGTGGTTCTTCATTAACGCTGCATGTTTATGATAAACTGAGAAGCTTATTTTGAAATATTTAACACGCAGGTTGACCTTCAATCTGTTATTGGTTTCTTGTCATTTTATTGAGCGCTTCATTAAACAACGCTCCATTTCTGTGCTTACTGGTAGTTTTTGAAAGTCCCTTAGTCAGTCCGGAAAAAGTAGAGTAAACTAACTGAGCGTGCAATTATTAATTGTAGTTTTTACTTTGTCAATTCTCTTTAAATCATGTGTTATACAATTGTTTTTATATTTATACTCAGATTAGGGGAAAAAAAACCCCATTGTGGCCCCTTGGGAACCACAAACGGTATTTGATGGTTGTTCGCTGATTCAGAAACCAGTCGCAGCTGTTTGAAATCTATTATAAACCCATTTGGCTGCATGAATGTTTTATGAGGCTTGTAAACATGAATCAGAATCCAAATAAATGCTCAATCTGTAATTCTTCCTCGATGTCTTCTCCCCTCCCTCAGTATCACATTATTTAGAAATGGACCAGAGGAGCAGTCTGTATTAGATCTCACGGGTTATTAATCTCTGTCAGGTTCGCGGTGTGTTGTGACCTGTGCGGCTCCCCGAGGACCCTTTAATAACTGCTAATGGGCCGCTAAAGTAGCGGGCGGGGTCTGCGCCACTCGGGACTGGATGGTCGGGTCTCGCTGACAATTATAGCTCATCAAGCACGAGAGGTTGAGTGCTGTTTTTTTTTTGTGTCATCAGTGTGTGTGTGCGTGTGGGCACCTGCACGTGTGTGCATCTGTCAGTCAGGCTCCTCTTCCACCCAGTCAGAAGTGGTGCATAGCAGTCATTAGTAACAGCAGCTAGTCATTAAGCCCATCATTTCCTCAGTCTGCCAGCTGACCTACTGATTGGGACGACTTCTATACTTAACCTGTGAACTCTGCTTCTCCTGCCTGTGTGTGAGTGTGTGAGTTCTTCTTTATCATTTCTTCTTTGTTCATGATGGAGAAAAAAAAAGGACAAAACAGTTAACAGGAGTTTATTTGAGCACATCTGTCTCAGTCATTTGCTAAAACTGAAAAAAAAACAAAAAAGCCCACATGAACAGGACAAGAGGAGAGATCTTACACACAACTTATCAATTGAAAGACAAACCGCAGTAGTCCCATATTATTCTAATAGTGAGCAGCAGCCTGATAATCCAATGTGCTCTGATCTCAGTTTAAAAATAAATAAATACATTTTTAGTTTTACTTCAAAAAGTTAAAAAACTTTGACGTCTGTTATTTTTATTTGTTATTCAAACCGCTTAGGCTTGTATATCTTCAACATTTTATTTAGGTGCAAAAAGTGATCCTTTTTCATAGTTTTTATTAAAAATTTTAGGTAATTTTGCTTTACAACTGTAGCTGAAACCCCGAGTGTATTAACATTTCTGTCTTAACTTTCTTTACTTGCACAGATGTTGACAGAGATTCTGATTAGAAAATCGAAATACAAAAGTTGTGCAGGAAAGGACAGAGACTCAAATGTTTTACACAAAGTCCTTCCCATCACTGCAGCAGGTGCGTAAAACAATACACATAAAGTTGATCAGAGGACTGATTCATGCACCAGATATGACACACACACACAAACAGTCTATTCTACATACACACACTCAGGCCATCATAGCGTAATGTAGAGATATTATGTAGAGAATCCACACAACATATTAGTAGATGAAGCAGGAGTACTCAGGACACCAAAAAAAAACCACAATGTGATGCTCAAAACTAAAAATGATCAGGCTTAGACCAAAAACATCCTTAAAGTGAGGCAACATTAAAAGATGAAAATGTAATCTAGAAACTCACTAATAAATGTTTAATCCAAGTTTGGAGGCAAATTCTGTTGGTTTCTCATGAGAAACAGTCAAAATGTAAATAACTCATACTGCACACATGCTTTTAATAAAATACTTTTAGTTTTAAAAACTTAAACATTTAGAAGTTATGTTGACTTTGTAACAAGCAGAACAACACTACAGCTCAGCTGTATTACAATGCAACTACTTTTGTTTATTTTTCTTGCATTTTCTATCATGTATCTGCATATAATTCAAGCATATCCTGTACAGCTATCATGCAACAAAACCCGGTATGTTTGGGATATTTGTCTCATTGGGGAAACCCTCTGGTCTGATCAATGAAGTTCTGAACAGGTGTGTACTCGCCCCTTCATTTAAATATCTACTAAAACCCTCCGACTTCTCCACTGCTGGGATTAACCTTGCTCTACTTTGTCTTAGCCGCGGCTCCGTCTGCCTCTCAGGAAGCCTCCTGAAGCCCTGCTAGCGGCGATAGAAGCTGAAATTAGGCAGCTTTCTGCCCCAAAGCTGCTGCGTTAAGACAGCCCTCACCTTGGCCCCCGTGGGAGCCCCGCGTTTCAGTCGTATTGCTAATCCAAAAGCGAGCAAAGTCAATCAGCCAGACCCCGAGCGAGCCAAAGCTACCTCTGCTTCCCTTTGTCTTCTCCAGATAAGGTAATAGGGATACGGAGGGGTTAAGGTGAAGTTTGGTGGTCGTGTAGTTGAGCCTCTGGCGCCACATGTAATGGATGACCAGCTCATATCTCAGTAAATACAGACAGCTGGTAGGAGAGAGCAGGAATCACGGGGGTATTGTCTTAAGAGGATAAGGCAATGAGAGGCTTACGGAGTTGTATCAGTGGACAAGGATGGAGGAAACTCGCACGGTAATACCTACTATCTAGATGTGACACCTCAGCTTGGCCCTCGAGTGCAGTAGGCACCGTTAATATTCTCTTTTGTCTTGTCCTGATAAGCTAATGAGGGTTATAGCAGAGGGTGATGGCAGCGTTAAGAGCTGCATTAGTGGACGGAGGGGAAGGAGGGAGCCTCCAGTTGTTAAACCCCCTGGTTAAATACCGTAAGGCTGCTTTCAGCTGCAGGTGTTGGCGGGAAATCAGCAGTTGTCAGGTGCTGATAAGAAGGAGAGGGAGGCGGGAGGGGAGGACGTGGTTAAAATTAGAGCTATTGACGGGAAATATTAATGCCTACAGGAACTTGTAATTAATAGTTAAAGTGTTATATTTTTGAGCGTATGTAAATCTGTCACATCTTGAACATTTTAAAACCACATGCCAGTCCGTATGTAGACCTTCAGTGATTATAGCAATGACAACCCGACTTCAGAGGCTTTGTGTTTCAGATATTTCATTTCAGTTTCCATATCTTCCCTGGAAGTCTGTGGGTTTCCTGAAGATTTTCTCAGACGGTTCAAAACCTAGAGTTTGAGAAGTTTAAAAGTGGATGGGTGTGGTGACTAGACCACTGACCAGGGTGTGTTCTATATTTGCTCATAGTGCACGGGGATTGGATCCAATAATCACAAGACCCAGAGACAGATAAAGAAGTTAAGAAGATGGATGGAGAGGTTTTATTTTCTAAATGCATTAATGTTTTGGTCAATTTATAGCATACATGTTAAATTATGTTATAAATTGAATCTATACTGAAGAGGTTTTGGTATTTTTTTTTTTAGCAATATTCTCTCAGTATCTTCATTTTGTCCTCAATTTATTTCTTCACACAGTCCATTGTCATGCTCGTTAGGTAATCAGTGACTCTAAATTTATCCTCAGTATGAATTGTGTGTTTCTCTGGCATCCTCTCAGGGGGTTTACCCTGCTTTTAGGTATTTTGATCCTGCCATGCAGAGCAAGTGTTTTTCTGTTTGAAGTTCTTGTTGGTATATTTAGCATGTTAACCTTTTGTAATCGGGGCCTATTTATAAAACATAAAACTGAAAGGTGTGAATGTTTGTGTCTACAGAAAACAAAGACCTAAGCCCCATCCCTGAGGATTTCAGCTTAATGGTAATGATACACACCAAGCAGTTAATAGTCATTCTACAGGTTAGTGAACTCTTTGGAGTGTTTGGTTTTCCGAATGGTAGCCAAAAAAAGCATTAAAACAGAGGTGAAAACAGAATCCCCGTCCTTGTGGAGGTGCTTTCAAACTCACTCTGCGACTTTGGGTGTCTGAAGTGTTCATAAACTGTCATTAGTCCATAACAGATAATCCAACTTCACATATAGTCTTTAACTTTTTGAATCACAATCTACCGTTTTGTTCATACTTCTTACAATCCTCACTTTGCATGAGAAGACATTGAACAGTAGAAATGGTAAGATGTTACATCTGAACATGTTTTTCTTCAAAAAAAAAATCGCTTTGTTCATGTTTGTGAGAGTACATTTAGTTAAAATGCAGAATATGTACTTGAGCTTCATTGCACTCAAACAAATGGAGTTGGCATTATTATGTTATGATGCTATCATTTTACTAATCTGGCCCACTAGAGATTAAATTGAGACATAAGTGGTACCTGAACTTCAATGAAACTGAAGCCTTTAACAGGAATGCGAGCTGTTTGCAATGATTAACCTTAATCTGCCACAAAAACTGACGTTATGCTCTCGCTCACTTGCTGGAGATGAGTAGTCTGTGTTTACTAATATTCTTTGATTTTCAGTATTATTTCAAATTATATGTGTTTTGCAGTTGATCAGTTAATAGCGATACACTGGGAATCATCATATGTGAAGAGATTTTTGCATCCATAAATAACACAGACAGCCTTATACATTGGATGCTGCATCGCACATTGTACAATAATCTACTGGCATAAACTTCTCATAGTTGTTAGTGCAATCTGGTACACACTCTGGATATGTCATATTCATGAAGCTAAAGACTAAATGAATAGTGTGTGTTGTTTTGTGTGTATGACATATGCCAAACACGGTACTTCCTGTCAGTATCAGCTTGCAGTATCACCTGTTTACACACTTTTAGTAGATCAGGATACAGGAGAGATAAGCTGCAGCTGCACAATACATGTGTGTGTGTTTTTCTGAAGGCTCTCTTTACTGACCTACTTTAGAGACCAACACACAACGAGCCTGAAATTTTTTCCATATTTTAATGGTATTTTAGGTGGTATCAGATATAATATGTGATTTAAAGGTGCAGCTCAGGGGTACAGTGAGTAGTCTAGTTTTCTCACAGCAGAATGGTCAAAGTTCGAATCCAGGCTAGGATATTTTTTATGTGAAGTTTGCATGTTTCTTCCGTTCCTGAGAGGTTCATCTTACAACACATTTCCCACGGTCCAAACATATATTCCTCCTAGTAATAAGTGGCTCTGGATCGCCCACTAACTGGGTGTTTATCTTTGTGATCGACTGTCCCATGTGTCGTCTTGGCTTACCGTGACTTTAGTCTGGGGAGTATCGGAGCAGCTGATCGATGTATGGATTTGATTTACAGATAAAATCCCCAGATCTCATAACTAATAGTGCAGAGGATTAAGCCTTTTGTCATCGACTGCTATCCAGGAAGCTGGCAGCACCACGATGCAAAGTGTCCGGTGAGGAAGTTCAACTGTCGAGATAAATAGAAATGTACACACATCCAAGAAGGCAGCCATGTATCTACCCACTGACTAGGGTTACCTCAATGAAATGATTCATTACATTTCACATAGAAATATGTCAGTGTTAGTTTTATGTCTAACTTATTTCTCTCACACCAGCCAGGAGATGCACAAAAGAGCACTCAAAAAGTCTTCTACTGACCAATAACTGCTTCTGCACATTGCTTTTGAGCTCTAGTTTTCTTCATGTGTGTGCAATTATAGCAACACTTTAGAAGAAAAAAAAAACACAGACAGTGCATAAGTTGCTTTTTTTTCCTTTTTATGATACTTTTTTAAATGACTTCTTTTAAGAAATGGCACATGCAATGACATGCCAGCTGCAAGTTTGAATAGATTTATATCTCCAATTGATTGGGGTGTGTGTGTGTGTGTGTGTGTGTGTGTGTGTGTGTGTGTGTGTGTGTGTGTGTGTGTGTGAGAGAGAG
>OMNM01015316.1:2836-13318 GCA_900302745.1 Parablennius parvicornis | reverse complement strand
CAGATTTCATACTTTTTTTTTTTTTTTGTTCTTGATGAGTGCATATAAAATCAGTTTCATGACATACTTATGTCTAAAAGCTACTGTCTGAAAATTCAGTTTTGTTCTAATATCTGAGTAATATCTGAGTATTTTTTTTCTGGAAGTTGCTACTGAAAAATCACACTTGCCTAAAAGAGTGAATAAATGCCAAAATGCAATTTTCTGGGGGTTCTCAGGGTTTATCTTAAATATGCAGGGGGTCCAGGAGCCCAAAAATGTTGAGAACCACTGTATTATCCAGTCCCTATTGATTTTTTCCCCTATCTATATTCTGAAGTGGAATCCAGTTCAGTCTCTTTCACCGAGCGAACCCCGAGCACATATAGGAACTAAACCACCCACATGTGGCTGGGACAACAGACCCATTTCTCCCTGCGTGTACCCGCGCTGTGCTATGAAGGTAGAGCTTTTCACCAGCAGTATAGTCGTGACAATTGCAAAAAAGAAAAAGAAAAAAATGAGAGAGAGAAATTTAAAGGATTTAGGAATGGCGGCCTGTCACTGCACTGCACTATATGTAAATATACAGTTTCTTTGTTATATTCTCTAATGATGAGTTCCCTTTCTCTGAGGAGAAACTCTTTGTGTTTACACTCCGCCTCTGGGGCTTTGGTTGACTGGGGCCGATTCAGTTTGAACAGTTTCAAACTTTCATTGACCTGTTTAAAACCACAAGAGATGCTTTCAGCTCTAATTGTGTCCATTTTTTCAATGAAGCCATGATCTGTATAACTCTCTAGGTACACTCCTTTTTGGCTTCTTTAGCTTGACGCACCACCATTTTTTTTTTGTTTACCTTCCTGCTTACTTTGCAAGGTACCTTTGTGTAGTTTTGTGACATAAATGAATTACAAACTCATTCACTTATTTTTAAGACATGCAAAATGTTATCACCCTTTAAATCAAGATGGCTTCGTGACCCCCCCCATAAATCTTTGACATCCCCCTGTGGGGGTCAGTTCCCCCTTGTTGGGAATCACTGGTCTAGGTCAGGGGTGGCCAACCAGTCAGAGACCAAGAGCAACAACAATTAATGTGGTATTACAAAGAGTCACATCATACAAATTGAGCTGACAAATAAACTTCCTGTCTTACGGATTAGGAATGACATAAAGTGAAAATACATACATAATGTATGATACATCTCCAGATGGAATTACACAAGTTAGACAGGGGTCAACAAGGCGTGGATTTACAGCATTAACAGGAATAATTTCATGCCCTCATCCCACACAAATGCACAGGGATCATCTACAAATTGCAAAACCACTACAACAGTGAAGATAGATATTACAAACCATATATCACTATCAAACCAAGTGTTGTAGTATGGTCAACTGAAGGCTGCTGTGATTCTGGTGACAATGCACTGAAGACTAGTCACACTATTCAGAATTTTTATGGTATTTGTCTTTGCTTGTGCAGCAGTTTCTAATTTGCAGACAGTCATTTCACTATGGTTGCAGCCAGCTGGACAATATTGTTTCTGCTGCTCCAAAGATGGACACTTTTGACAAAAAATTAGCTTGTGGCTTATTGCCTACCACACACCAAAGAGAAAGAGGCATCATTTGTGTTTTGATGACGTTTCACGAAAGTTAAATAGCTTTAAACATGATCTTTCCCCTCTTTCTGCACTAATTGGAACAAATTTAACGCTACTTAAATCAATCAATAACCACAACTTAAAACTTAGTTCTAATCACTCATTATTTTTTATGTTCACCTCATTGAAAAAAATAGTTTCCTTGAAATGACAGAAACAAAACTTAATTCATCTATAAACACATTATGTGAAGTGTAACTACTATTCAAAACAACGTGATCAAAAGACTCAAGTTTGATTCAGTAGCATTAAAACATTTATTTTCAAATGCGCAAAAGTAATTAAATCACAGTTGAATATAGGATAGATATGGGCTGAACAATAAATGTATATAATATTGCCATTTTATTATGATTTCAACACTGTCTAATTTAAAATGTACTTTTGCTTGCTTTGTATTTTAAATCTCAATTCTTTTATAATGACCTCACAACTATCAATAAAAATACATTTCTCTATCCAGTCATATGTAAAATGTATTTTCAAGCTACTTTTAAATTGTCTGTAGTGTTTGTAATGTTACTTACACTTACCATAGCAATATGAATTTCATCTATTGTTCAGCCTCAAGAGTGCAGTATCATGTCCCCAAATATTAGTCTTGTGTATATTCATGTATGTAACAATCAGCTCAAACACCAGCTGAACATGAAATTTGCATATATTGTATTATTGTAGTCGGGGAAAATGAAACCCAGTTTTAAGCATTTCTCCTTGCACCTCAATAGAAAGACCTATACACAATCTGGTGTCATGGCAACTGTTCACCACATGACTGTGAAAATGAAGTGCATTTCTGATCACCAAATTGTTTTTTTCTCAAATTTAGCATCAGTTCTAGGTTCCTTCAAAACAACACTTGCCTAGAAAATATCAACACCCTTAGGTATTTGGATCAAATTCACGTATCAGAAGAACTTGATGAAAACTTTCCAGAGTAAAAATGCAAAACCATTGCTCGATGCATTGCTGGCCATTTTATGACTCTTCACGGGTCTAAGCCAGTAGACTGTTTTTCAGAGTAAGCAGTTTTGGTGGGAGGACTTTCTTTCTCAACCCAAGCTTTACAGTCTGAATGAATTTCAGTGTATTAGCCATGCGTTTTGGGTAATCCAAGTGTAAAGCATATACAAGCCCAAATAACAGGCAAACTTCTCGAGGAAAGTCTTTAATGTTGTCGATGACGATACCTCACTCAAGTGCGATGGCTGTGGAGATGGGCTGAAGGTGCATTGAGCTTGAAGACTGTCTTCACTGAGAACAGTAAGCACACAAACGTAACAGATGCTCGGGCCTCATCTCTTGTTGAATCCTACAAAGGAAATACAACACATATCAGCAAGTTATGCTTGTATCCCAATAGATTTACTGTTCTCATTAGAATATTTTGGGTGTTTTATAATTTCCTAGAGAATAGAACTCTGAATATACATGCACGCTGCACTGTAGCCAATAAAATATATGTGGCACAAAAAACAAGAGTCATCAGAAGATGACATATTCCACGGGTCCCGTATGTTTGTTTGTTTGTTTTTTTATGTATGATATGGACAAGTAATCTTTTGCTTTAGCTTTAAAAGTCTTCGTAAATGGGTGAAAAGTCTGCTTCTGTGCAAGGCTCCACATAGTCACACAGCTGACAGTGAAAGTCACTTTCACTTACTTTTCCATGATCACTTTGAGTCTACCAGGTTGATAAGTGTGCCTTCAGAGCATTAAAAGATTTAAATGTGCATAGACAATCTACATGAAGACATGGGAGTGGTGATATTTGAGTGTGGCACCCATGTTTTAGGCGGTAATGCTTCAACAAGTCGCCTCTCTTTTCAGTGCAAAATGTGCAATACTTACAGGTTCACGGCATTGGAAGTTACTCATCTGGTTATCTGTGAAAAGAAAGAAAATACAAGAGTTTAAGTATCAATTACAATGAAACCATCACACTTTCCTGACTATAAAGTTGTGGTTTGGACGACCTTTAAACAGCACACCAGGTTTAAAAACATATAGCAGGTTAAGACATCTGTTCAAATCAGAAAGAAGATGATTTAACTGAAATGTGCAATGAATTATGTGTACATGTATATGTATGTATGCACACAAATTCTTACACTTGCCTGTTTTCCCAAACTTTAACACATCAATTTTGTGGACAAAGTGGTCAATATTCCAACATTGTTTTCCTTCAGTTTATTCCTCCACACTGCCTTCCTCAGTCTTTATACCTCTGCTAATGCTTTTTATACCGTACCCATCCGATCTGATTTATGGACTGTATGAATCATAATCCACCTCTACTTGTTTGAGATCAAACACTAACAATAGATTAAGATGTTCTTTTTAAGGTTTTCCTTTTGCTCATCAAAACATTCGTTCACACCTCCTCCTCCTCCTCTTCTTCATCTTCCTCTTTTTCCTCCTCCTTTTGTTCTGCTGAATCTCACTGATGCTCCAGCAGGGAGCAGCACAGCGCTTCTGTCCAGTTGTCTCACTGCACCGCTCATCCTGCACTGTGCTTTGTCTGCACCAGCGTGGCAGCGTGTCCAGGATTTACATTGAGGGTGTTCTATTCAATAGAAAATGTAAGTTCTTCAACTTCTTTCATAGACAACACTGCAAGCTGAAGGGAAGGCTTCGATCTTAACCCGTGGCATGAATCAGAGATAATGCAATGCTGAATTAAAGAAGTTCATGCAATCTGACTAATTGGGAGAAAACTGTATTTTAAACAGTGTGTTTGCATAGTTAGTCTTCTTATGGTTGTGAAACCTGGACTTTCAAAACACTGCGAATGCCGTTTTCCAGGCCTTTGAAAACAATTGCAACTGAACACGTCTGAAGATCTTCTGCAGTGATTGCAAAACAAAAGAAATATAGACATCAGGAAATCAACACAAGACCCTTTCGACAAGAACGCAAGCTGCGGTGGTATTGACACACAAATCCGCAAAACTCTCGAACAAAGATCATCCTTCTCGGAACCGTTCAAGGGAGGTACATGTCTAGCAGAGGGGGGCAAAACAACATGAAGGAGTAGACAAACAAGCCTGCTGGTGATATTCTCAGGCTGGCACAGCTGTATGGAAACATTTGTCTGACAAGTATCCATCTAGACTTAGTTCACTGTGTTGTGGGTTGTCAGGATGTCCAAAGGAGATCAGTCCTGCAAAGGAGCCAGACAGCCTTAACATGGTGGATGATCCTCTATTGTCCCACTGAGCCACGTTGTTTCTGACAAACCAGTTGAGTGAGGTGAAGCTGATGTCTCAGAGTCTTTGGGTCTGGAGACACCTCACCATGGTTTTAGGTAGTGAGCCGTCCAACCGTCCATTTTCGGGAAAGACGGCCGAACAAATAGTGGACGGGTTGCTCAAAGCAGTCTAAAATATGTGTTTAATGGCCATCACTACCTGTCACTGTCTATTTTTGTCTTAATCCATCTTTTTTAGCCAAAACATAGCAAATTATTGGCTCAAGCATACAACTTGCAACTGACTTCTTGTTTTATATTACGCCCAGTAACGAGCAACATGATCAATTGATACCACGTGGTCTATACCTTTTGAAAGGTGGCCTCTGATTGGTGCGTAATTCTCTGACTCATCCTAATGCGTTCCTTTCCGAGAAGCTGACGAATTACATCTGCAGAATACACACAGGTGGGATTAATTCTATGGACCTCTGATCTATCTCATTTCTCACTTCCAAAATGTTGACACGTTTGGATATCTACATTTGTGCTTTTCACTGAAAAGTATATTATTTGCTGTGAAAATGTTGATTTTGATATACGTATTGACAATCATGCTTAATGATGTGTGATTGTCACATTCTAAGGCCGTGGGACTGAGCTGGAGGTGGCATGCAAAAAAAAAAAAAAAAAAATCGTACAATATTCAATTGAAAAATAATAAGAGGATAATAGAAATACAGATGCACAGTTTAGGGGTGCAGATAGAAGCAATGTGCCAACTACAGGGGCCTACGGTGAAGTTTGGAGTGATGTGAGTTGAAGATGACGTCATCATGAGACTGAGATGTGCTGAAGCTGAGGGAGAGCCCCCGAGGCCTGCGATCCATCCCTGGATTAGGGTGTTTCTTCACATAGAGACAAAACCTGGGTCAGATCGGGGTTCTGAACTCTGGAGGTACGCAGACTCCTCAACCACCATAACTGTCTCTCTGTTGCACTCATCAGCTCTCGAGTCAGCCACTCAGAATCCCTTGACGAGCTCTGTGATCCAGCCTGAAACCTGCTCTTCTCACTGCTGCACAGCCACGCCTGAAAACACCAGTAAGCCACCAACTCCTGGAAAAAAACAATCCTCTCTGTCACTCGACTCAGCCCCCGCTAAGCTCCTTGTAACCTTTGGGAGATCAATCGACTGAACCCGTCTTGACTCTATGGGTCACACTCAGCACTCAGGTTCTACCCGTCTGGTTCTACCCTTCTCTGTGGATTCTGTGGATGAACAACTTGGATCTTCGTTTCACTCAACTCTGGACTCCAGTCAGACTCTAAACTTAAGTTGAAATAAAATTACATTTTTTGAACCACAGTCCTGCCTCCTGCATGTTGTCTGCGTCGGAGCCTCTACGTGCTCACATAACAAACAGAAACTGACCGTCGTGAAAGCACGTACAGCCGATGAACACGAGTCGGAGGCGGCGTGCAAGGAACTCCAAATTTTATTCTCCATTCAAAATACACTTCTCAGAAAAACTCCTTTCTCGTCTCTCTTCTCTCTAACATGAAGGCGCAAAGCTCACAGTAACATCACAGTACTTCCGACCTGAAACCCCGCCTCTCAACAAAATAAAGTCCCCCACCACCCCACAGTAACTGGGAGCATTATGAACTAACTGAGTACCACATGAGCCCCCCCAGAATTCACATACAAAAAGTCAAGGTGGCAGGGTGGTGCAATAGCCCATCGGCTCCGTGGAACGAGGGAAGGGACGATGCAGAGTCCGCCCCAGCAGCCATAGGGTACGATGAAGCTTGACCCCCAAACTCTCAGCAACAGAATTTTCAGAGTTCTGAAGTGACCTGCGGCCCACGGTCAGATGAAAGGTCGGCTGGGGTGCCGAAGAGCACCACCCACATTCCAATAAAAGCCCGGGCTATATCAGTCGCAGAAGTCAACGTCAGTGGGACGTCTTCTTGCCAGCGGGTGATCCTGTCCACCATAGTGATGAGGTAGGTGAACCCATGCGAGGGGGGGAGGGGACCCACCAAGTCTATGTTAACATAGTCAAACCGCCTCTCAGGAACAGAGAAACACTCCAGGGGGGCCTTGGTGTGTCGGTGAACTTAAGCCCGCTGGTAGGCGAAGCATGTGTCTGACCAGGCCCTCACATCCTTTTTCAGCCGCTGCCAAACCAACTTTTCCACCACCAAACGAACCAACAGCTTCCTCCCTGGGTGCGAAAGGTTGTGCACTGCCTTGAACACTGATTTCCGCCAGTCGACGGGAATGAATGGCCGTGGTTGACGGGTGGAAGTGTCACACAGGAGCGCGGTGCCTGCGTCACCGGAAGGCACATCCTTCAGGTGCAGCCCCATGCTTGGGGTTTTCAGGGCCTGTAGCTGGGGTCAGAGGCTTGGTCCATCGCCATGCGGTTGAAGTCGAGGCCCAGCTGGACAGTCCCGATCAAGATCCTGGAGATCGGCGACGTTGGCCTTGCCGGTAACGTGCTGGATATCCATGGTGAACTCGGAAATGTAAACCAATTGCCACTGTTGACGTGCGAAACCATGCCTCTGTCACTGTAGACACAGCAAATGTCAGTAGTTTGTGGTCCACCAACACTGTAAACTCCCGGCCCTCATGCAAAAACTGGAAGTGTCGCACTGCGAGCCAGAGTGCGCATTCTACTCCCTGTTGAATGCGCTGAACTTGCATGCTGTGGCTGTCAGTTGCCTGCTAAAGAAGGAGAGCGGCTGCCAGGCCGATGCGTCTGTGGTGATGTGCCAATAGCTTTGCCTGTGCCAGCGCAAAAGCCAGGACCCTCTCCTCAGTCCAGCTGATGTCCTGATTAGGAGATTTACCTCTAAGTGCCTCATACAGCGGTTGCATAATGTGGGCAGCTCGTAGTATGAAGTGTTGATAAAAGGTTACCATGCTGAGGAACTCCCTGAGCGAACGCTTAAGGGGGGTCGCTCCGTCCCTGGTGATGTGGTCCCTGAGAAAGTCAATGGCAGACCGGCCAAAAACACACTTGGCTGGATTGGTGATTATTCCGTGTTTGCTGAGCCTTGTGAAGAGTGCCCATAGGTGGGTGAGATGCTCTTCCTCGGAGGCAGTAGCGACAAGAATGTCGTCCAGGTAAACGAAAATGAACGACAAGTCCTGGAGGACTGAGTTCATCAACCGTTGAAATGACTGGGCAACGTTCTTCAACCCAAAAGGCATGTGTGGGTACTGGAACAACCTCAAAGAGGTGATGACTGCCGTCTTGGGGATGTCTGCTGGGTGTACTGGAACCTGATGATATCCATGTACCAGGTCCACCTTTGGGAAGACTCGTTTGCCAGACAGGTGCGCCGAAAAATCCTGGATGTGAGGGACTGGGTAGCGGTCGGGCCTTGTCTTTTCATTGAGGTGGCAGTAGTCCCCGCACAATAGTAGACACTATTGGCTTTGGAGACGATGTACAGAGGGACCGCCCACGGGCTGTCAGAGCGGTGGGTGATGCCCAGTTGATCCATGTGAGCGAACTCGCTGCTGCAAGTTTGACCGGGTTGAGTCGTCGCACTCTGGTGTAGGTCAGGGGGGTCGCCAGGTGGCGATTTGGTGCTCCACCCCATGACTGACTGCAGGTGCCTAGAATGTAGGGAATGTCAATTCCGGGAACTCAATGAGGAGGTGGAGATTTTTCTCTTCTGACAGTGAGGCTGAGAAACCGTCAGTTCAATCCTTCGCGTACCGTATGAGCGGATGGGGCTACCATTAGCGGATGCTAACGGCGGCCCCTGTCCTCCTGCGGAGATGTCCGCCTCCTTGGCGGGGATAACACTCCTCTGGGCGCCGGTGTCGGAGAGAAACTTGCGGCCCGAGACAGCATCTTTGATGAAAAGTAGCCTGCTGGAGCTACTGACGTTCAGGGCCACTACTGAGCGCCAGCTTTTTCGTTTCCCTTCGGCTTGAAGCTGCAGGGAGGACAGCATTTCTTAGCTCTATCGCCGAACCACATGTGGTAGACAGCCCGGAGGTTCCCCGCCAATCGGGCCCCATAGAGACATTCCCAGCTCGAGTGGCTTTATTCGGGGTGGAGAGACTGAATGCAAGGGCTAGTGGATCCGGGAAGGGCTGCTGAGTGGCCAGAATAAAACGATCGGCTTCCGCTGCCAGTGCACGAGGTTCCGTGATGCTGGTGTTGGCGAAAGCAATCTGCACCCGGGGAGGCATGTGGCGTGGAAACATCCCAACGAAGAGGAAATTGGGTTGTTCGTTCCCAAGCAGATTTAGCATTTTTTCCATGAGCTGTGACAGCTTGCTATCCCCCAGGCCCTGAATGGCGAAAAGCCGGTGGGCTCTTTCTTTCAGAGACAGTTCGAAAGTCTCAAGAAGGTGGGCTTTGAACGTTAAGTAGCTACTTGTCGAGATGAAACCCACTAATGTGGAAGTCATGGAGCTTCTAAGAGCTGCAACGACCTGGTAGTATTTTTTTTCGTCCTTGATGATGCCACGGCAGGCGAAGTGTGCCTCTATGTGAGCGAGCCACGCTCCAGCGTCGCACCCCCAGAACTCCAGCAATCTCATAAAAACATCATTGTTAGCCATGTTCGCCACGGTCTCAGAAACTTCCTCGAGACCTGAAAGTTTGGGGTCACCAGTGTAGAGCTGATGAACGGGATTTGAAGGCGGTGTGTTCGGCAAAGAACTCCAAACTTTATTCTCCATTCGAAAAGACTTATCTGAAAAACTCTTTTCTTTTCTCTCTTTTTATCTAACATGAAAACACACAGCGCCGAGCAACATCACAAAACTTCCGACCTGAAACCCCGCATCTCTACAAAATAAAGTTCCCCACCACCCCACGATAACTGGGTGAATTACTAACTCAGCTCGACAATATATTGTTTTGGGTGACACAAAACAAAATTGGTGGATATCAACACAATATCACATAACTCCCGATTGGTTTTTAAAGAGTGATATCCAGCAGTATAAACATGTATTTTCAAGCCTGTATCTATATATTAGCTTCAGGCAAACGATGAGCTAACAGTCGACATTTTGTACACTCACTGGGATTTCCAGGGGTTTTCTCAACAAAGGGATCACTTCTCTGGCTCACAGTGTTTGTCAGAGAGTAAAGCCTATTTACAATAGAATATTAGAACCCATAAAATATTGTGTTTTGTTTGACGATTCGTACTTACTAGCTCTGCTCAGCAACACAATAAGGAGCGTGCTTCAAGTGATGGTGAACTGTCTTACTTTTACCAGAGTGCCAAACTACACTCTGCTGAACAGTTCTGGTACAGCAGCTCAAACTGCATACACAGGTTTAGTAACACATTTCTCATATGGGTACAGTTTTAAACTTAACAATTATTTGCATGACATAATACCTTTGTAATTTTAGCAACATTTTTGGTACACAAAAACAGATTTCTAAAATGTAAATCACATTTGTATGTGTTTCATAAAGAGCTGTGTTCATTCTTTTCATCACTGAAAAACATGAAGAAACGAATCGCTGTGAAAGTCCTCAACCTGGTAGAAGATATAAAACTCATTGACAACTCCTAGTTCCTGTGACACTCCTCAAGGACGGAACTCTTTCTTTCTCTATTTTATGCTTTTTCTTTATTCTCTCATCTT
>OMNM01015306.1:3832-17164 GCA_900302745.1 Parablennius parvicornis | reverse complement strand
GGGGGGGGGCTTTTCACTTGTTGCCAGTTTTACTTTTTACTACTTTCAGTTGCATCGTCTATGGCTGGCTGTTTCTTTCTATATTGATCGATGAAGATCATTTTATTATTTATTTGCCAAGCACACTCCAGAGCTCCTTAACTCCTCCTGGAATATGTATCCATATGTTAGTGTTACTGCTGCTGTAAATTCTATATTTCATGTGACTTGTAGGACTGGCATCATAATTTGCCAGTTATAAGAGAAGATGGGAAATTAATTGAAAGTTTGAATATTATACCAGATAATTGCTACATAAGTTCTCATCTCGTCCATCATTTATGCATATGGGGAGGTTTTGCATTCATAGGTAACATTTTTAGAAAGTTTTTACTGGCAATGAGACGCTATCGGTTTTCTCCCCTACGATGTTTCTATTTTTAATTGAAGTGATGGACACTCTGCACTGCTAAAAAAAATAATTTAAAGGTCTACTCTACTCATACCCTCAATACAATAACAATCGCTGGAGAAATGCATTAACAGTGCAGCGTCTGTCAAACGAGACTGTTTTACGATCACCTTTCAGGGTTCCTACTGGGCCATAGACACCAATCCGAAAGAAGACACAGTCCCCAGCAGGCCCAAGAAGAGGCCGCGCTCCGGAGAACGAGTGAGTACCTCATCTCTAGTTTTTTTTCTGCACATTCTAGAACTTGTTTGTTTTTATTTTTTTGTTTTGTTTTTTTTTTTTTTGCATAAATCCTCGAAATGAGGAGTACTGTATACTGAAGACAAATTAGCTCATGCATTTAAACAATTTCTAACAGATGTAGTATCTTACATCATACAAAGCTAAATATCATAGAATGTGAAGATACCGAGTTATAAAATACTTTTTTTTCATTTAGTTTGAAATCTGAAGGGCAAGTAATGTAGCGACATGACAAGTTACAAAATTACTACTTATTTGCATTGTTGGTGGGGTGGCATCTGAACTGAATATCCACAAATGTGCAAATGACAACCTGTGGCATGTGCCTACTTTTGTGTCTCATGGGACAATATTCAAAACTTTATGAACTATACCCTTGATATATGCCATTTTTGATTTTTTTAACTAGATATAAATTGCAATCAGTCTGTTAAAACGTTTTTATTCAATTTTAATGTGGGAAAAATAGAATGCATATAATATACGTATGAATAATAATTCAATAAAGTTAATTTTGAATTATACTGTTTATTTTAAAATCAATTTATTTTTATGACACATATTTTCCGCAGGTTATTGGGGTTAAAAACAAAACATGTCTCTCACCTTTTGACTGCTTTTACTACCATTCACACTGCAGAAACAATGGCTGTTTTGGAGGTGACTGACCTCCACTGGAGAAATCTGGGGTTCTTTGTTTTTCCCCAAAAACACTCCAACATGTGGTCGGGGCCACACGGAGGATCGATCCACCAAAACCTTGAACTGGAACCAACTCCCAATATGCAGTGTATCATTTTATCACTCGCTTTGTTTTTTCATGACGTTTGCACTGCTGACGCATTATTCGGCACCATACCGTTATTAAAGGAGCCTGAAATGTTGGGGTTTTTTTTTCCCCCCTTAAAATATGACATCTTATTTTCTCGGTTCAAGGTCACATGATTGTGTGCTGTGCCTGAATGTCTGGTGTATAGACACACAACAGAGTGCAGAAGCTGCTGTGGGTGCAAAGTCCAAACACGTTTTCTACACAGGAAACACAGCATGAGCCGCTATTTAGCAGAGGGCAGTAATTGTCCACCATATTGGAAACCCAACATTTTGTGTGCTATTTTTGCACTTTGAAGCTACAAAAACAACAAATGTCCCTATTTTTTTCTCCCCCTCGTTAGGTTAAAGTGTCAGACTTCTCCTCGCAGTGCTCTGTTTGACTGATATTACCTAATTTTCCTACGGGACGAATTAGGGGGAGGGTGGGTGGAAAAAAGTCTCATGTGATTTCCCAATCAGCACCATGTATTGCCATTATCACAACAAACCAAAGCAGATCGTAACAATTAAACACCGGTGTGAATTTATAGTCATCCATGTTAACCACAGGCTCCGGCTTTTGCAATTTTCAAGATGCCACAGAAACAGCAGGAACAAGCTACAGGATTGATGTGAGAACACACTCGTAGGAATGAAAATTGGTTTTTGGGAAAATTGATTGACAGCAGCCGAGGCTATAAATATATGTAACCCTGCATCAGCTCGGCAGAATGCGGCTGGTGTTCAGTCATTAACCCGAGGATCTGAATACAAAAGCAGAGCAGCGCGAGCTCCGTGATGTATTGCAGGTCTTGTATCACCTCCGTCTGCCTTCATCACTGTTGTTTTGGCTCCAACTATCTCCGACTAGACTATATCATACTTTCAGGAGCCGGTTTTCCTCAGCAACTGATTAGTGCACCTATATATCTGGTGTCGGTTTAATGGTGAAACTTTGTTTCTGATTCTGTGTGCAGCTCAATGAAGCGATTCCACTTCTTCAGATTTTCACTTCATTAAACATACAGTAAATATGAAAAAAGGGGGGGGAAAAAAGGAGGAGAAAAGAAGGAAAAAACAGAAAGACATAAAAACTATGTATGTTGTGGCCAATGCTCAATAAAAATACAATAGTAATCAAATAAAAAAAAAAATCCTAATTTTTTTTTTTAATTAATTAAAATGGGTTTTTCAAAGAAAACTTAGGTTTTGAATGTCTACACATGCCCTGATCAACCATAACATTAAGACTACCGGCTTCATATCATATAAGTCTCCCTTTTGATGCAGACAACCTTTAAAAGATTGATAAAGTATGATACACACAGACATGGCCACCCAATTGCATCAGGCTGTGATCAGGCGGTGATGCCCATGTTGCCATTGTAGCAGCATTCGTTGGTATTAGAAGAAGTATAGAACAGGCATCCTGACAGATCTGCAGCTCCACACGGAGGTACACTTGTTTTCTAACACCTTCCTGTCAGAATCAGTATTAACTTTTCAACAGTTTGAACCACAATAGTTCCTCGGTTTGTGTTGGACCACGCGGGGCAGTGTTCGCTCTGTAAACTCATCAAAAAGTGGCTGCCTGTCAGCTTGTCACTGGTTTTTCCGAATGTTTTTTGGTTCTGTCCAGTCTTTCTCTCATAGACCGAAAACAACCCAAAAGAGCTGTTGTTTTGTTGATATTTTGACGCATTTGTCACAGAAATTGCTCTTCTTTTTTTTTTTTTTGCCATTGTTCCTGCTCTCAACATGAGTTTTAAAAACATCGTCAACACTTCCTGGCTAATGTCTCCCAACTGCTCACCGGTCAAAAGTCATGATGTTATGGTTGATCAGAACATTATTATAAAACTAGCAACAGTACCAATCAGCTAGTTTATCAGCTCGTATGCTGGGTTTGAGCCAGATTGTTTCCATCGTTAATTATTCTGTTGATCATTTTCTTCTGTTGATTATTTCTCCCATTTCTTTTTTTAATCTTGAAAATGTTAATCTTTGTCATTCACAGTCTCATTGTTTCTTCAGCACAAGTGCAATACTAAAAATAATTTGCAATATAAAAACATATTCACACAGGAAATGTAGAATTTGATAATTTGCACTAAAAAAACCCCAAAAAGATCATCAGTTAAATCACTGGCATTAAACATATGGCAAACCAGAAGATCCCTTCCGGCTCACTATGACCTTGCAGCGTGTAAATTTGATAGAGAAAAAATTAACTATATTTTTTTCAGTCAAAGTAAATATGCTGTCTAATTTATTCACTGGGGATTGCACCGTTTTAGTAGGAGCAGCAGCGACAACACAACACAGGGACTAGAGCCGCGACACCAGTGACGCTCTGGCGAAAGTTACCTCGTTGCTCGAAAAGTAGCTCAATTGTGAGGGTGAATTTCCGAAAACATACATGTTGAAATGTTCCAAGAAACGTGCTTATTTTTACGAAATGTGACACAATTCAAAGAGAAAATAAACTTGAAACAACTTGTTCAACTGTTCAACTGAAAACATCACAGAAGCAGGAAGGTGTATTTTTCTTAATTTAGTGAAATTTTTGTCAAATTTTTTTTGTCAATTTTTCAGATTTTTTGTAAAAGGTTACCGGATGAATGTTGTTTCTCGTAATGTAAATTTATATATGTATATATATATATATATATTTCGCTGATCCAGTTGGCTATTGAACAACATTTAAATTAACATTCTTGATCTGAACAATTTGATGAATTTTTCTCTTCATCAATTTAGTGTCTCATATTATAATTTGGTTGCTTTCACCTCAACAATCGGGCGCCCTTATTAAAAAGATTATTTCAGGAGCTGACCCAGTGAGACTTTCCTGGATGTTCCCCTCCTAAGTTGTTGCTTTAAAGAAAACCTGCACTCTTTTATCGTGGTCATCTCTGTTTCTTTCTCATCCGGCGTCTCTGTCACTGTGTGTATCTTGATCATTATCTTTGTGTTTGTCTGCCGCGTTTTCGTCTTGTGCCCCCCCCATCCTCCTCCCGTATTGCCGCTTTAGTCTTCTCCTCTCTGGGGAGCTCAGGCAGGCGTGGAGCGGCAAAGTGCACAATCACTGTTACTCATTGGAGGAAGAATTGAGGTAAAAGAAACAGAGAGGGTTGGAGGGTATTGGAGGAGGAGAAAAAGTGCAAAAGAAAGTAGGCAGAAATGAAAAGAAGACATCAAGGTAGAGAGCGCGTGGAGGAAAAAGTCAAGCTGCAAAGAGGGAGGAGGGGGGGGGGAGAAAGAAGTATGAGGAGTGAGATGGAGAGGAGAGAGGACGGCGAGTATTCAAGGCTTGTGTTCCAGTTAATTACCACAGAAGGCCCTGGGGCTGCCGTTAGACATATTTTCTTCACCAACGATTTTTTTTTTTTTTTATTACAAACATTAATTAATTCAGAGCCTTGTCATCTCGTCTTACATGGATGGGCCCTTCGACCCCTTTTCTTACGCCTCACTTGCACCGCTGGCAGACAAACTGCGGGCTGTCACATGGGCTAAAGGAAAAAAACGGGGGAGATTTTAAGTGCTAAGATTTATGGCGGCATTACTGCCTGGGAAAAAGAAGAAGAAAAAAAAAAAGGCGGGCTAAATGTGTCTTACTTGTTTTTCATTGGGGTTATGTTGCACCTTGGCTACACAGTCAAAAGACGTTAAGTTGGCAGCCAGGCTGAACGTCAGCCCCCCGTTAATGCATTGTTGTATAAATGTGTAGACAGGCTGTGTACATTTAGTTTACTACCTGCTTCTGCGGTGCCCTCAGCATAATCACTCTCTTTTCATTTCCAGCGTGCCTCCACATCTGTCTCTCTGCCTTGCCTGTCTTTCTTTCTGTCACCACTCAATTATCTCGCAACCTATTCTTCCCTCCTCTTCTCCTTCTACAAGCCTTCCTCCCAGTCCTCTCTTCACCTCGCCGTTGTCTTCTTTTTAAGTGCCTCCACCAGGGAACCGACAACCCGTTTTCGCTGGGAGTTTATCATAAATTAAAGATTGCATTGTTACCAACCAATCCTCTTACTGTAAGCAGTTTGGGAAGAGGCAGGCAAGCCGTCTTGAACCCTGAAAGGAGTCAGACAAGGAGGAAAAAAAAAAATTAAAAAGCTTTTTTTTTTTTTTTTCATTTGGCGGGCGTCAATTTAGCTCATCATCGATCTTTGAATATTTTCCTCATATCATCACACTCAGTTAACGGTACTTTAGATCTTTTCTGAGGACCGCAGAAAATGAACTGTCGCTGAATACATTTCACACATGTGAATAATGCATGAGGGCGCCGTGATTTATCTCATCGAGTGCGAGCGATGTGTCCACTTTCCCGCTCGTTTTAAGTGTCCAGCCGGTTAAATGATGAGTTCACATAGTTTGAGTGTGTGGCGATTCAGGAATCTTGAACTTGCAGCACTCAGATATTCCTCATAACTTTAGTCGCATTTCATTTCCCCCTCATTTTCACTATAAAACTCTCTGGATATTTTGCAATTGGTGGAGATCGTTTGAGAAATTAGGAGACCAGACTTGTGGTTTAATATTTAAAAAGGATTCACGCACAAGCTGAACTGACCCATATGATCCTGACATAGCCTTACTCCTGGTTTAGTGCCTCAAAAAGGAGTCGAATTAGAGTATTCTTCTTTGCAATAAATTCCACACTGTTGGAAAAACCTGAATATTTTGTGTGTAGGAAGAAAATGCAACAAAATGAGGAGGTCGAGTTTGTCTCGGGTAACAGTGAAAACAACAAAGGAAGAATCCAAATTAATAATTTAAAAAAAAAACACATTTTACTTGACCATCCTTTACTTTGAAGCTGCATTTTGTAACGGCGTCCTATCTTCATAACGTCTTGAAACCTTTTCAATGTTCTGCGTGTGTGTTTGCTTCAATATGATCACTTTATACGATATTTTATTAAAGGTGTTACAAAAATGAAACCTATAGGAATTAATTGATAAAGCTTCATGTGTAAACTGACGACTCAGTTGAGCCTCAAAGAAATTAATTGTTATAACATTATGCAGCCTCCAATGGAACTGAACAATAAATGAAGAATAAGTATCAATGTCTACTTGTCAGACAAAAGTCAAACAATAATGAGACATATCTGGTTTTGGGAGCTAAAATAGAAATGGAAAAAAAAACATTGCTCTGGAGGAGCAAGCCATTTATGGGGCAAATTTGTGGTTCCACTAAAGTGTGATGGAGTTTTTTTTATTTTTTTCTCTTATCCTAAAAAGGTATTTCCTCTTTGGTGCACAACAGATAAAATGTGCAAGCAAGATTATTCCCTGAAGTTATAGGGAGTAAAACCTGCAAACAGGTCAGTGTCGAGTTCACATAGTTTTTCTCTTGGTCTATGAGTCTTTAATCTGAATCTCATCTCTTTTGCTGTCCTTCACCCTGCATGTTCATGTTACAGTCCATATTTGGTTTCTATAGAAATAATAAAGCACTTGGAAATCAAAGTAGCGTCCCTGTAAAAAAGCCAAACTGAGGGCTAATTAATCGGGTTTTCTTATTTACCACATGGTGATGTGGAGCGGAGGTGCAGGCTATGTAAAAATGATGAGGGTACGGAGACAAAGAAGACCTTCGTGCTCTGTGTTATTTAATGCAGCTGTCATCACTAGTATCAACATCCTGACAGGGCCAATGGCTTTCTCTTCCCCTAAGGTAGTTTCCAGTACATGGGATGTATGAAAACACAAAAAATTGTAAATTTGAACAGAGAATGCATGAATGGTTTTGATGAATACATAGTTGATAATGAAATGCACTTTGACTTTTCTTTAGAGGTGTGTAATGATATGTAATGATTTACTTTCTGATGTTGACTTTAAGAGAATATAAAGAATTAGGCTGAAATTAACACCTAAAAAGGGCAATAAAAAAAAGCTTTATGCTTGAATACACGTTTCATAAATCATGTTTGTTTTTTGTTTTTTGAGGTAACCTCACAGTTGAAATAGCCTCTTTTTTGTCTCAGTAAATTTAGAACGGAATCATATCCTGTCAGAAGGTTATTGTGAAAATAATTTGCATAATGATGTATAAACTTGGTGCTATTTGTAGCTGAGTGGAACTAAATGTGCAAATATAACTGTTAACAATTGGCCGAAGGAGTCGGACACAAATAATACAGTTTTCGTCAGAGGAGACGCATGGTGTTATGATAAAAATGAACATTGTCTGCAAAGATCTAATCTCTCCCACCTCTCTATTGCTCTTCCTTCGCAGGCATCGACTCCTTACAGCCTGGAGACGGAGTCTTTGAGGATGGACTGCATCATGTCAGGAGGGGCGTCTCCCACACTTGCCATCAATGCTGTGACCAACAAGGTGGGACACCACCTCCATCAGTACTACATAAACTATGTGGTTTGCGAGTTTGTTCAAGTCAGATTTTGCGAGTGTGTTTTTTTTCAATATATGGTATTTGGTGCAGGTGCAGCTGTCTGTCTCTGTATGTGGTAGTAATGTTACTAGTTTGAAACTAATTAAAGTAGGAGGGCAGTAAATGGCTTTCCAGCTACACATTGTTATAATTTTGCAAAATGTATTTAGTGCATCCTCCCCTGACTTGACTTACAAAATGTAATTTCATATTTTCAATTCATGGTTTGTTACGGGTTTTTTTTTAAAAACTCAGAAGTCCATATATGTAGTGATATTATGTTCAGGACCCGGTGAGTCACAAAAGTTTTTCCAGGCATATATATTTTAAGTTTATTCTTCTTTTTAATACTCACTTTAGTAATGGTCAGAGGTGGGAAAGTAATTCCCTACCTGCTTGCGTACGAGTTACCGAGGTGAGAAAAACCAAAATGGCTTTGCAAGCAGATGAACCTGACCTTTCACGTAGTAACTCTGAGCTTGAAAAAAAAAAAAGAAAATAAAAGAAACACTGCAGTGGAATGTGAAATAAAAGTTGTTACGCAGTTCAAGTGAAGTCACGGAGGAGGTTTTATAATTCAGGCGAGTTGAGAACAAGCAGAATTGGTTCACCAATTCCTGGTCAGATTTAATTTTGTGCTTTCTTCCCAACTGGCAAATCAAAGAAATTCAAAGCAGGGAGCTGGCTGGCTTTGGGGGACAGGCCGCACACACTGCAGCATAAACCAGAAATGACATGTAGCTATGTAGACATGTTAAATCATTGTGGTTAAAGCCTGTTGTCACTGTTGATCACTCTGACATGAGGGTTCATGGGCCTTTACTACGGTTGTTACAGTAATATTATCTAAACTGACTAATGGCCAGACTAAATCAATCCGGGACTTTTCAGGATAACTGCTAATGTGTAAATTTGTGGGATTCTTTTGAGCAGTGAGTGGTTGATTTTCTGTTTACTTCCTGCGTGCTCATGTTATCACCCTTCAGGGATCAGAAAAAAAATCACACAAACTGCTTTTAAATATGATGAAAACTTCAAATTGATGCTGTTTGGACTCTTATTCCTGATGAATATTAATTTCCCAATGATGTGTGATGATGTGTTTGACAAGTGAATTAGTCATAAAGATGTAGTCATTTGTCCTCGCTGCTGGAGAGGAATGTGCTGAACTTTGTCGCAGCTATAAATAATGCTGACCGGATGTTGGATGTATCTGACTAAAAGCTGCCCAATCAGAAGTCACTTTCTCTCCCACACAAACGCAGCCACTATAACTGGGTGTGACTGTCTTTATGAGGGGGTCAGAGGTCAATTATTTTTTTTAAACCATCAAAATTTTTCATTGCATTCCTTTACACGTTTCTATAGGATCTTTTTTTTCATGTCATATAGTCAGATGTTGTAGGCAAAGAAACAAACCACCAGCTTTTATGAGATGTATTAGAGCTCCCAGTGATGTATGAATCAGTTAATGCATTGAATATTTAGCATAATACAGTTTTCCATTCAGCAACTTTGAATTGGAATTTGAGAGTTTTCATGTTCTCCCTGTGGGTATGACAGATTTCTTTATCTACTCTGGTTTCTTCTCACAGTACATCAGAAGTTGGTTGTTTAGTCTGAATTGCCTGTAGATGTAAATCTGAGTGATTTTCTAGTCGTTGTGTGTACTTTCTACTTGTCTAGGGTCCTGCCTTCACATAGTTTTGGAAAAACATTAGAAATGAATGTTTAGTAACTGATTCGTCTTCTAAAATATGACAAATTTGCTTACTACAAATTAGTAAAATAAAGACCAGGGTTGCTGCATTTTCACTCATATCTAAAACAGAGCTGGCTAGAATTACCGTCTCCCATTTTTTTTATTTGTTAATGTTGACAAGTTAATGCAAAAGAACCAGAATGCTTGAAAAGGAACAGATGAGCTCCTATACTGGCGAGCAATGAGTCCTGACCCCAATCCAATCTTTAGAGAGAGCTGAAATCTGCCCCTGCATAAAAGACTCCTGCATGAAGCATCTCGATGGATATAAAAGATGTTTGTCGACATTCATTCACTGCCGGGGGTTCACAAACCAAATATTAGCCAGAAGGTGCCAGTGACCAAAGTACATTTCTGGATTTATATTAGTCAAAAAAAAAATTCTTTTTATCTTTTTTTTTCATTTGGCCAGAACTCATTCATGTAAGTTGTATTTGAAAAAATAATCATGCTGTCAGTCATGGGGGTGATCTCTGATCTCTGACATGGGGGTTTAAGCAGTTCTGAAAATGCACAATTTAGATAATATATTTGCCTTGCATTGACTTCCCTATTAATCAAAAATAGTATCATCCCCTTTTTGTAACATCACGGTTATAACACTGCCTTCATTGACATGATTGGACGAGAGTGGGATTTAAAGTGTGTGTCAGTGTGGTGCAGCAGCTGGAAACATCCGGGGTTCAGGGGGACGCCTATTCCCACAAGGAATTCATTCGTTTAATTTATCAGATGAACTAAGTGGCAGGAAAACACACTGGACCGGTGGAAATGCAGGAAACGAGTTGATCTTTTTGACTTGAAAAGACGTCGGCTTGCGCTCACTTTTCCCGGGAAAGACTAAAGCGCGACGCGGCTCAGACGTCCTCCCCATACATTTTAAAACAATGATTCAGAGCAGGGAGAGGAAGACCTTGATGATAACGATGCTGATGCCAACGTCAATGATATCCGCCCACATCCAGACAGGTGGCGTCCTGCAGGCACAGCAGTGCGTCACAGCCTCTTCTATAACACATTTGCTCACTGATATTCTGTTTGCACCCGAGCACGTTGCTGCTTTTGAAAAAAAAAGAAAAAAAAAAAAAAAGAAAAGAAGAGATATCCTTATAATTTGTCTCCAGGAAATTAAAGGAGCACATCTTTCCGATCTTAAGTAGCTTGAGGAAGATTGTTATGCTCAACAATAAATTCAGGCATTGTAATATATCAGAAATATGATGAAGTATTATTATCAGTGCTTCTTTTCTTTTACACCAAGAAGTATGAAAATGTCTCCTTCTGTTGATGTTACCAGATCCACCAAAAGGATTAACTCCATGCTACTTCTCAAAAATACTTTTTTTTTTTTTTCCTACTACAAGATGTCTACCGGGTAGAGCACTGCCCCAGAGAGCCTGTGCTGTTGTCTCACCCGAAGGCGGTATTTTCACATTTGTCTATACAATTAAATGTTGCCTGGAGGTAACGCTGGCACGCCACTTCACAAGCCCCGACAGTCAAATAAAACAAGCGAAACGCGATTCAACATAATCCTGAGGCATCGCTTTTTAAATGCTTTGTGATCTTCTTTTCCACGAAACAATATATAGCATTGCTCTCGTCTTCGCCGGTGCCTGAGCTTCTTTAGGTTTACATGTGCTCTGTAGGTCAAGACGATAAATCAAAATCAACAAGTCGGAATAAACATCACAAATTATTGAGACTCTCTAATTCCCATACACATATTTCATCACGAGTTGGCTCGTGGGTTGATGGCGCACAGGTACCTTCCTAGATATGAATGGATGGATTAGACAGTAACAGCATAACCAGGAGGCAAGATAAAGTACATCTGCCTCTGAACAAGCTCACATGCTGCATTGCTTTTGAAATGCTGACCTTGGATAGAACCGTCTGTACTGTCATGCGAAACAACAGTGTGTGTGTGTGTGTGTGTGTGTGTGCGTGCAGGTAGCGCTCTACAACCCCGAAGCAGAAGGCAGTGAAAGTCCCGGGAGTTTGGGTGGCAGCCTGAGCAACAGTCTCTCGGAGCAGAGCTTGGCGTCCGTCAACCTTAACAACCTGAACACGGCTGTCAGCAGCGGCAGCAGCGTACATGGCTACACACCAGTAAGACCTCTTCTTCTTCTTCTTCTGGCTTCAAAACTGTTTTTTTTCCAGGTTTTTTTTTTTTTTTCTTTGTGCACAAGGACAGGACAACACCTGACCACCGACACTTTCTCCCACTCCTCCTCCTCCTCCTCCTCCTCCTCCTCCTTCCTCCCTTCCTTCCTTCCCTTTTTTTTTCTCATCTTCAAGCGACAAATTGAAACGACCATTCAAATTATTTTTATATGTTCCGTGTTCGCTCAATTCTGACATAATCTGGATGATTCAGTCACCGGTCCAGACTCTCATTTGGTACAGAAGGTGTCTGCTGCACCCTTAACACACTGAGGAGGTGGTAACCAGCTAACGACATGTACGCTGGATCTGCAGTACACTGCTCAAGCTCACATTTCCTGCCAGATTTTCCAAGTTTTGCAGCTAAATATATTCTCAGTGTTTCTTAGTAGAGCACATTTATTGTGTTTTTAATGGTGGATGACTTCTATAAGCACCTTTTTATGTAATTAATTTGGATTGGGCACAATTCCTGTGTGGTTGAAAAAAAGCATAAACATTGATTAAAAGGTGTTTTATGTATAAATAGTCGAATAGAGCATTTCAGTCAGTGCTTCATATAGGAAGAATTTATTTTGGCTCCTCAAGCAAGTCGCATTGACCCCCATCTAGCGAGACTTGGATTTATTATCTCTTCCTTTTTCAGTGGTGTAGAAACGCCATTGAAAAGTGCGGATTGATTGAAAGCCCAGTCGCTTGTTGTTGAGCGTTGCATTCACATGCGCTGATTATTTAGCTTGCGAATTGAATTTTGTTCTGCAGCAGACTATCAATACTTGCTCGCAGCACTTCAAAGCCCCTCAGGGTCAAACGCCACAAAATAATTTCTGAACCTGTGGGAAAAGCTGATGTGCCTTGATAGAACCTTTTTCTTCTGTCATGCGGGGAGATAAAAAACAGCGGGAAGCAAATTCATCGCTATCATCTCTGATGCGTTCAAGCGATGCCTGAATGCTCCAGTATTAACAAATTCCAAACAACGGAGACAAATTATATGGAATTTAGGCTGATAATTACATTTGCCAGCAATTAGAAGGCGATAGTGCGCCGTCCTTGCAGCCTTTCAGGGAAAAGCTGCTTGCAATAGAGAAGAGTTGATATTCTGTCTGTAGCAGTTGTCGGATGGTTGAATAGATTTGGATACCTGCAGCCCCCCCTCAACTCTCCCCTCTGTTACCTCTCCTACTTCATGTCTGTGTCTGACTGTTTCTGTAACTTTCCAACACGACACTCCGACATTCACACCCACTTAACGCTGTGATTGGCCAGCTGTGCGGAGGTGAGGAAGAAGGAGCCAAGGACTCTCTCTCTCTCTCTCTCTCTCTCTCTCTCTCTCTCTCACTCCCTTTTATTTTTTTAAATTACTAATTGCATCAATCTGAAAGCCTTCCTGGAGGAGATTTTGGATAAAAAATCCTGCTCTTATCCAGATATTTAACCAACACTACCACCCAGATTGTATTTTTTTTTTTTTTTTTTTTTGCC
>OMNM01015291.1:3678-16617 GCA_900302745.1 Parablennius parvicornis | reverse complement strand
GTTTTCTTTTTTTTTTTTTTTTTTTTTTTTTTTTTTTTTTTTAATGAAGCTCTGCTTCAACTGCTCCAATAGATGAGCTACTCCTGAGCTATAAATATGGGAACAATATTCATCCACTGAAAAATGTAACACACAGCTGTCCATTTTAAATTGAATTGACAGTATACAGAAGTATATAGCAAGCTAGCCTATGAACCTTTATTTCTGTATATCAATAAAGATTAACTATCTATTTAATATTATCAAGTCACTGGTAAAGTACCTGTCAGGTGTCTATATGAAAAAGGACAGGCTTGTATCTTCAGGCGTTCCATCGCAAAGTGTAGAGTCTATTTCTTTGAACAACTTTGTCCTTCAGTTGAGGTTGAAATCTAAGGAAATTAAATCTCTCTCAAATTTGGGATTGTTTTAATGTTTGAGCCTGTATTTGTTACTATCCCCACACAAATATTCTATAGAACAATGCCCAAAACTAAAAATTTGCTAAAGCACCTGCAACTGTGTTTTCCTGATCGTAATACACTCCCGAAACCAAGCAACGATAGTAAGTTTGCATTAAGAAGGATTTTTGCTCAAAACATGCACTGCAGATTATGTTCCTCCAATTAATATCAGCAATTGACATTTGCTGTCAGTTGAAATTATGAAGCTATCCACAACATTTTCCATTTTAAGCAACATAGAATACGCCTCAAGATAAGATTAAAATGGCAGTTGCTCCTATTGTATCATTTAAATTGTATTTATACCATTTGGCTTATCGTTCCCTAAATATGTATTGCCAGAAAATCCAATTGAAAACTGTTTTAAAACTAACACCAAAAGTGAATTTATCCTGATACAGTAAAAGCAGATTCAGCTGTAAAGGGGTCAGTTATTTTGTTCTGTGTGTCAGGCCTTTGCTCGAAGGCTTTAGCATCGCTTCACTAACCACAAACTGAATGATTGAGCTGCAGATCGTCCCTGTGGTATTCTTCGACTCGGATTAATTATTGTACCTACAGTCAAAGTGCGCCTTTCAGCCTGACTATTGATTATGTCTCATGTTGTGATTTAAAGATAAAAGGCATTGCTTGGTGTGCATACTAAATTTCTGGACATTTGCATCCACTTCATGTACATTTCTGAGTATTGGATATGGCTAATCCACAAGTTCAAACTGTAACCATCCACAAATGGAAAACTGTATCAATCTCAAGTTTGTCTTCTGTCAATTAGCAACCGTTAATTATGAAAATGTAGAAGTTATTGTTTTTTATCTGGGTTTATTTTCCCCCCGGGAACACATTTATTTTCCACAGGAAACCTTATCTCCTCATGAGTTTCAGGAGAAGCATAGCAGCTTGTGAAAAACTGGTAGCAGCTGTATCAAAAAATGCCATGAAAAATAAATCCCTGACCTTCATTTCCGTCTGCCTCTTGCAAGCGCTGCACCCACAGCCACATGAGGCCCCTGACCCTGCTTTCTCTTAAAATCTTATCTTGCTGTTTGATAGAGAGGAATGATTTGCGACAGATGCAAGCCAGAGGGGCAATGTACTGTCTTTTGTATCCCATCACAACCTGTCAGACAGTTTTCCAAATGTAGTTTAGAAGTGTGGAACTTTTTTTGCTCTCCCAAACCGCTGTGATGTTTGTGCGTAGATGTACAGGCGTGGGCAACTAAAGGCCAAAGTTAATACTTCCATGGTTGTTGTTGCTTTCAATTGTGTGTTTGTGTTCTTGTGATTGTCTTGGCTGACTGCTTGATATTTGTCCTGGAAAAAAGCTTTTATTGACAATGATTGGAAAATGTCTGCTGTAAAAAGGTTGCTACTACCCAGAAGCCAATAACTTATTTAACCCTTTTGATAAATAAAGGGTTTATAAACTTAACAATTTGCAATTTGCTGTCATATTTATATTTGTTTGGTTCATTTGGAAGTAAATATAAACATCAGATGTAATTTCATATGTACTGTAGAACGTTCAAACAAGTTAGTGCGTCAAATGCAAATGTATGCTCGGGTGTGTGCACACGCATGTGACTTGTCAAGTGGTGTATAATGGAGATACCCCAGAATGTTGGACCTTGTATGGATGCCACATGTGCAGCACAGGCATCCAAATGGATTACAGCAATAATGTTATTGCTACAGAGCCCATAGCAATTACATTACAGCTTACAGACAGTGATTTGATAGGTCCCTTGCCCTCCGTGGATTGTAGATGTGTCAACATGCATGCATACAGGCAGCGGTATAAGCAATATAGGTGATGATATCACATCTAAAGTAGTTAATCAGCGGACTTGGCTTGCTGATTTCAACCTCAGCAAAACCAGCTACCACTGCTACAAAACGCATATATATTTACAGCCTTGAAAACCAAAGTCAACCTTGTGCATCTTGTTGAATGCCTTCGATGACTGAATAGTTCATTAGCAGGTTCATTATGTTCTCTTCAAGATCAAATTGTCTTGTTCCATTATTTTTTTTATATTTTATTCATTATTACCCCACTCATACAAAAAATCAGCAGACCCACAACCACCACCACCACAACCCCCATCACCACTGTCACTGCCGCTGCCTCCCAGACATGCACACATCACACACATTCACACAATTTGGTCTGAAGTGTGCATGCAGAGCAATTTGAATGTACAGCAGGGTGCTTTCGTTGTTGCTGTGGTTGCCCTCCAATCCTGCTGGACCAGGCACAGTTTGTTTGCTCTGTCACATAATTTAGCGCGCTGATGTGATGGGACTATTGTATACGCACACATCAATAGCTATGGGTGGGAAGACACTCATAAAAGCAAAGTGCCAGGCTCGACGCTAGAGCCAGCTAGAACAGTGTAACTTTTCAGTTTGCATAATTATAACAGGGTGAGTACATGTTCACGCACATGCACCGGCTTTAAAGAGCATATGTGGGGGTATTATGATGCACATGCACACACAGATTCACACTCTTGTTTCAGTGATCAAAGCACAACTATATGTTGTTCTTTCATCCTTTCAGGAAACATTACATTGACGTACACTCATTTTCAGCAGAACATAGTGTGATTTGCTTGCCTCTGCATTTAACCTAACCCAAACCATACTCCTCTTTCAAGTCAAAACGTTATTATTGACAGTATGGGTATTCCATTTTTGCCTCCATACTTGAGACAAGTCCTCAAAAGGACGGTGTGCTAAGAGTTTTATATGAAAAGTGCAGACACATACACAAAACCGTGTGTGTGTTTATCACTTAGGGAAAGTTTGTTAATGCATGTCTTGCACTTAACGTTCATGCTATGGCTCAAGTTCAAAACAAGGGTTGGATAATGAGGAATTACAATATCATTTTTATATGTCTCAATTAGATTTATTTGACAATTTCTGTGATTTTTGATGATTTTCAGTTTATGTTGACATCATGACAGAGGGGCTAACGGCAAATTACACTGCAGCCTCAACGATATTCCATATTCTTAAATTGTTTTTTTTAGCCTTTATGATCAGCAAAACACATTATCTTATGCCATTCTGTGATAAATCCCAGATTTAAGATCATGTTCAGTTTCTCACTTGATCTTGATAATCAATGCATTGGCGAACCATACTGTGTGCGTGCATGCGTGCATGCATGCGTGTGTGTGTGTGAGAGAAAGAGTTAGTTATGCTCGTTATGGGGGTCTTCAGGGAGAGCTTTTCACCTCTCTTCCTGTCCTCCCCTACCCCCTCCCTCGCCTATATTAGCTCCATAAATCCTGTTCTAGGCGGATTGTTATGGTCATTGTGTGTGCTGTGAGCGATGGTTATTATCTGCCTGCTCTGCTCACACTGCTTTATGCGTATCGTCTGCTTTCTCCCTCTCGTCCCTCTTCTCTCTCTCTTTCTCTCTCTCTCTCTCTCTCTCTCTCTCTCTCTCTCTCTTTAAGCTTCCTTATTACTCAACAGCACTGCTTTTTCTTTCTTTTTTTTCTTTCTTTTTTTACTTCTTTCTTTTCTTTTTTCACCACTTTCACCTTCTGTCTTTTGCCTCCCGTTATCTCTCGCTCTTTCTTTCAAGCTTGCTTCACGGTTGTACTAATACTAGATACTACTGTTTTATCTGTGAAAAGTAAATCACTCAGCTTCAGGTTTATGCATATATATATACCTATCACTCAGTCAACAGACTTGCATCCAGAGGCTACCACCTGCCATAAATCTGCAATAATACACAATTGTCCTCTATGCCTGATTAAATGATGTCAGATACTACAATATATCTTCTAAATACGTTTTCAGAATACATATTTATTAGGAAAGCATTCTCCTTTGCATCTGTGAGACAACATTGTTAAAATTGAGGTAAATTTTATTGTGATAACCAGGTTATAAGATATAAGCACTTCAAAATGATTTTGTTTGAATCAAGATGTTGTTGTGAATGACACTTCTGCATAACACACTTCAAAACAAGCTTTTTTTTTTTATTATTCTATTGTAAATTAGGTTTACTGCTGGGGTTCTGCTGTTATGTAATTTAAAAAATAAATAAATAAATAAATACATTTTTAAATGTGCTTTATTTTCTGTTTCTGCCCACAGGGGCCAGAGCACTGTGTGAATTGCCTTCATTTCAAGGATGGTCCAAACTGTGTGGAAAAATGTCCCGATGGCCTGCAAGGTGCCAACAGTTTCATCTTCAAGTATGCCGAAGTCAACAACGAATGTCATCCCTGCCATACCAATTGTACCCAGGGGTAAGTGCAAGGACAGATCTGTGGGGTATGATGCTCATTACTCCACAAACACTAAGAAACTTCTCTCATCCTTTCACAAATTTCAAATCAGTGCCGACTGTAAGAACTAAAAACAGAGAAAACAGCAGCTGAGTTCAGTCGTCATCATTTGATAATAGAAGAGCAATTAAAAAATGTCATACCATAATCGTCTGCTTTGTTTCTCAGGCTGATTTTGGAGTACATTTTGAAAAAAAAAAAAAATAGTCCTTTAACCCTCTCGTGTTGTTCATATTTCATGCTTTCACTCATGGCACAGGTACCTTCTGAGTCAGGCCAAGAATCTAACTTTGTCTATTTAATATGAGAGGATTATTATTCTTAAATAAATATTTTAGATTGCAGGGGGAAAAAAAGCTTTTGTATGGTTTTGTAAGACTATATTATTATCACACAGTGGCATGCCCTGCCACACAAGACATGAAAGCATAACAGCCAGTTGTCAAATCTGAGTACTGCTGAACCTTCAGTTTCTTTTACTTTAACCACACTGGAGGTTCTAATAACCACCTCAAAATATAGGGATCACATTTTACTTTGCTTAAGTGTACTACTTTCACTTAAAGGGAAGTATTTAAAGTTCAGGGTAACTTAACCATATTTATGTTATTCTTTACTGCTGTCAATTGTGAAAAGATCAACGCAAACGTTTCATTAGGGTGAAATCTCACACCCATATTTGGAATATAAAACAAAAAGGCACATGTTAGAATGGAAAATATAAAACAAGAAAAAAATAAGCTCAAGTATCAGCTGCTTAACACAATCTGAACCAAAACAAAGACCTGTTTAAACCTGTGAAGCCTTTTATGCTTTCCTGTGTAATCTATTGGATGTGGCAGGGGACCATATTCTGCAATTCAAGTGTGTGTGATCTAATGGGACAAACAACAAGGTATGATTTCATGCATTTAGCAGTAAATTGATGCAAGTGTAAAACATAATACTGCATGTTGACAGGTTCAGTTCTATTAAAGAAGAGGTTTTCCTGAAGCTGGAATATCAGAAGGAAGTGGAATTTAAGTAGAAACCAGCTTAAAAGAAGCCGGAGCTAAAACAGCCTCCTTTAGAGAGAAGGCCTTAATTTAACGGTCTAAGTGCACAGTCTAAACTCTAAAGCACTCGTGCATTTGGGTGTGTCCAAGTTCTCGCTGGCTATTTTACCGGCAAATAGTCTGTGAGCTAAATCTGGTATAAATCCGACACATGGTTCAAAGGGCTGTAATTATTCCCTCAATTATTCATAGGTGTGTTTTGGGTGTACCGCTGAATAAACCAATCAGAGTGCCATTTCCTATTAGTTTAAAGAATTTAGGAGCACTTCTCTCTCGATAAATATTTTGAAAGCACCGATGGCATACAAGAAAATATCGACATGTCAATCTAGCTTGCACTAATTAAGGATGTAGAATCTTAAAACAGGTTGATATGTGTGAATGATTGCGCAAATATTTAGTAATGGTGAAAATATATTGGTTAGAAGGTGATCGGCCAGGGTAGCTCAGATGAGTAAGTGATCCGTGCTATACAAATATTTGAACACAAATCGAGCTTATGGAGCTTGCACTGCTCTTCCTGCAAACACAAAACAATCTTGTGAGATAAGCAAAATAAATGAAGAGATGAATTAGAAAATGAGCAAGAAGAGAAAAAGAACAAAAATTCAGGAAGCCAATGAGGTTTCCCGCCACTCTCCGTTGCTCACTAGCCACTGATCACTCACTGTAATATACAACTCGGTTTGGTAAGACATAATTTTGCATTTAACTCCACGGGGAGTTTATGTCCTTTTCTAGCATTCTTTCTCCGCTTCTGAGTGACAGCCTCCAGCTCGCTCGAGCATAACAATGTAGTCTTAAATGGAAAACACCAGGCTGACACTTTGTCACAGGCACAGCTTCATAAGCAGGTCCGCCTTTGGAAAACAAAAGCTGATGGAAGGCGAAGGATGTGAGAGATACACTGCAAGGGAAAGAGACAGGCTCTGCTAGACATTCAAAAGAGCCACTAAATTTCACAGCCGGTGCGTGTTGTGTATGACGCCACTGGTGCTCTCTGCACATAGGAGGCTTGAAACATTAATACAAGAGGACTGCTGAAACTTCCTACAGAGAAGTTCGCTTTACTTCTGAAGACAGTGCAGCTTTGTGAACTGTCACTCTGAAAATAAACTCTTACTGTGTTCCAGACCAGAGCATGTATGAAGCTGAGAGGAAGCTAACAAGGCGAAAACTTCTCTCATTTTAGGGGTTGCTCATTGTCGTCCGGAGTTCAGCACACAATGCTGGCTTGGTAGTGTCTTGAAGTGTGTGACTCGGGAAGCAAAACATCCTTTCACATCATCATGTGTTCATCATTTCATCTTGAGCCAACTGCTATTAAGTTAGCATTCCATCATTTTTAGCAATATCTCAATTTTATGAGGATTGCTTATTGCTTGTCCTTCGTTTTTTACAAGGTGCATTGGACCAAGACTTCAAGACTGCATTGGCTGGATGGACAGGTACCACCTTCCCTTCTATGGATAGTGTTTATTTCACAGCATGCTCCGAGATCAACCAATCCAAAAGAATCACAGTCAGCACAGAATCTGATTAATGATTCGCTCTAAGGCCCCCAATCCCTGCGAGTGTCCTTAATGCCTCGCTGTGCATGTGTGCATTTGTGTGTATGTGTGCGTAAGTAGGCTGCATGGTTCTTGATAAATTGATTGTGCTGTGGCTTTTGTTGTGATGCTCGGGGGTAAAAAAAAAAAAAGAAAAGAAATAATGTTCACAAGTCTTTATAAGTGAAAGAATTTTCCATCAAGTGGAGCTAAAAAAATCATTTGTGGCATTTAGGGCATGATTAAAAATATGGGAAAATAAACAAAGATCAGCAGCCAGTAGTATACAGCTTAGAGGTGAGTCTTAAGATCTCCAGCACACTGAAAAGATCAGGGGTTGTTAAAAGTTAGCTCAAAGGTAAAAGTCAAGATGTGACAACATCACAGAAACACTCTTATGAAGTGAATGTAGAGATAATCAGTGAAGAGACAGATATCATATCCCTGGTATTTTAAGTGGATTATCCAGCTTCCTGTGCATTTAAAAAAAAAAAAAAAAAAGATGCTGAAGGAGATTTCATTTCTGGAAGGAAAAAAAATAAAGAACATGCCATTTACAAAGCATCAACCCATTTTCACCTGTAACAGTATTTTGGACTCTGCCAGCAGGGAAAGTCCACTAGATGGAAAAATGTAGCTATCAGCTGACCCGGTGAACAGATCAGCTCTTATCAGATCTCCGATAGCCCTCACTCGGATGCAGCTGTATTGTAGCTGCAGCTTTCAGGCTTAGCTGCCTGTTCTTAGGTGTCACACGTGTTGTGAATCGGTTTCGGAGGTATTTTTTTAGCGCAGCTGAAAGTGTCTTATCACAAAACTGTGTTTACAGAAAGTTACCTGGGGCCATTGTTCCACATTGCATTGACGCATAAGTTGTGTTGGAATTGCCTGGATATCTGGTAAAGCTGCAACATTTCTGCCGTGTACTTTATGTATGTAATTGTTTGTATGATTAAAATGAGCAGTGACTCTTCTAATATGTTTACATTTGCACATTTCTTTTTTCATTTGATTCAAGAATATCCAAGGCACTTGTTTTTGATGCAAGACTATCCCTTCCCTGACTCATTTGCAGTAATTACTTTTTAATATTCTGACTTTAGTGAAATGGTGCAGAAACATGGCTGCCAGTCAGGTCAAATGCATCTCTGGTTTATGTGCAAAGGTGAATTACCAGGGGAAAGATTTGACTCTATGTCCACAGTATATTTATTGGGTAGCAGGGTTTTCTACACTCACTCAGGGGACCTGTTAATGTTGGCTAGAAAGACCATGGAAGTGGATTGTACATAATGAAGTGGACATCAACGGTTTTTCTCGATGCTAAAATGACATCTGGCATTGTGGAAAGTCTTCAGTTTTTATTCTGGCCGATGTGTCCATGTACAGCTTGATGAAGCCATGTACGGCTTGTCCATAGCCTCTCATTCAAGTCATTCAGTGAAAGATATTGATGCACACGTCTTATTTTCCCTCTGCACTCAGATGCAATGGACTACTTCACAGTCGATGTGTAATTTACCAGAATCATGAATACCAACCTGTATAATTTGACGAGTTTGACATCTGTGTAAGGAGAGCGATGTCTCACCTGTATCTCTATTAAATGTGACGCTACAACAAGAACGAGAGATAGCTAACAGTAGAAGCTGGGGGGAATTGATTAGTCTGGACTTTAATTCAAAATAGTCTACAAGCGCCTCTGAAGCTCACTATTGATCACATTGTGCCTTCTCATTCATTTAATCCATATAAAGCTCCTAATGTAACTACCAGTCTCACAGAGTATGTTTGGACCAGGTGTAGAGAATGTTTGAAGTACTTCATAAAAGGTTCCAACCATATCTCCTTTTATTAGACACAAATGTAACATGAGCAATTTGAGATGTTGGACAGATTCAGGTTGACGTGTGATGAATGTCTACATGCTTTCGATGACAAAAGAACTTCAATTGGGACACATCATGAGAACTGATGGATTCCACCAGCTTGTCACCAGAATTTTACTGGTTTGAATCACACTGAGGAGAGATTACAGCTGTGAGTCAACAAATAAGGCCGTCAAACCTCGACATCTCGAGTTGCGCTAGAAAAGGAATAAGAGTAAAGCTTGTTTCAAATCAAACATGCGGATCACGATGATCCCGAAAGAGAAGCCGGAATGTATTCTCTCTCGATTGGACCTCTCTCTGTGAATAGGATTCCAATTATTCTGGTGACAAGGCACATGTTTTGATATCCTGTCTGTCCTCTTTCCTTTTTTAGTTGTGACCAAGTAGCTGCAGGTCTCATTTAGCCGCATTATATTTCTTTATTGTGTTTGTCTGATTTGTTTATGGATATGTACTGTTCATCATTGGTCCTTGTCCATGCAAATTTTCACATATTTATTTATTTTTTCATAATGAAACAATGATCATTTGTTTTTTTTCATACTTATTGTTTTCCCACCTGGTGGCAAATTGGGTTAATCCTGGAGAATTAGCCAACTCTATAATGTAAGTAACAATAACTTGCTGTGATGACCCCAAACAGTTGTGACTGTGCTTGGAATATATCCAACAATTTAAAGTTGGTTTCTGTGCTTAGCTATAATGGTCAGCTCTACATCTCAATGTAGAAGTTGTCTTTGTTACAAAATGTCAAGCTATTTCTTTAAAGAACTGTGATCATGAGTTGTGAAAATCATATAGTGTTTTTTTTTTTTTCCATAGAACAAACAAACAAAATAAGCTATTAGTAAAATAGCTGGAGCTGCAATCCCTCCAGGCGACATCTCCACAGCACAAACAAAGCTCCTGAAACCCCAAAAAACATATCAATCTTCTTTGTCCCGTGGTGAGGAGGCAAGATCTCAAGGGACCTTGAGACCTAGCAGTCATGACTGACTTTACATTAAATGGTTATCAGCTGTGTATCAGATCTATCCACCTATGATAATCTGAAGAAATTGAGACCAGCTGTGAAAACCATTTTTATTTGCCCATATTCATACTCTATGTATATAAACTTATAATTTTTGCTTCTTCTGTACAAGAGTACATCTGGATTGGTCAACACCTCAGTCTAAGATGTTGTGAACTTCATTGAATGAAATGCCTGTGTTGATGTAAAAGGATGGAGAAATGATAGTGTACACGGATGGCATCGACTGGAAGCCTTTACAGTGTTATGTGAAGACTCAGCAAAATGTTTTATAGTTGACAACATCAATTGTTGAGGCTAAACTATCATGTCGTATCATACAGTGATTTTCTCACATGAAGGAAGTTGCTTAGTTATTACGGAATTGATCACTTTGCATGACAACATTTTACAGTGGTGGCTTCATTTTTGGTGTGACCTTGTTGTCTGTATTTTGCAGACAACTACACAAATGGCATCCATTTATTTCAATTGATTTCTGGAAAGATCACAGTATGTCTTGACCAAGCCAGGCTGAGTCAGAGCACGAAAAAGCAAACCGTTTTCTGTCTGTAGCCGCTCTGCAGACAGTCTGGGGAGCGTATCACAGAAATTATTGAGAGTCTTGATTTCAAATGGCAGCATCAGTGAGGAGCTGAGAATTCACTTTGAAGGCGGTTTCCATGTTTTTGATCTCGGCCTCGATTTTAATGAGAGGGCATGGAGGAATATTTGTAAGCAAATGAGGCTGAGTGGGAAAACGGACAAAAAGTGAAGGTGAACAGGATCTTCAAGGATCGCCCACGTGCGCATATACTTCAGAAACATAATTGCTGTCAATTCATTTGTATGAATGCATGTGTGTGCATGCACATGTGTAAAGCTGTTCAAGTCGGTCTATTTCACCAGACTGTTGTGAGACCCACCACCTCCACCCACCCACCCATCCACCTGTTTTCCATTGACTTGTGTTCATCTCTCTCTCTCTCTCCATTTTCTTGTCTCCAGAACCCCTCTGATTGCAGCCGGAGTAATTGGCGGCCTCTTCATGGTGGTGATCATGGTACTGAGCATAGCAGTGTCGTTGCGTCGTAAGAACATTAAGAAAAAGAGAGCCCTTCGTCGCTTCCTGGAGACAGAGGTAAGAGAGTGTTGTGATGAAAAACAAATGGACTAAAGATCTGTTTTAATGAAAGATTATGTTGCTTTTTGGTAAGTTAATTTAGATTTGGCCTAAGAAAAATGCACTTTAACTTGTAAAGATGGATGAAATATGTGTGATGTCATTTGATATCAACTTGATTTTAAATAAAAATCTAGAAAAAGGATATGCCGATAGCCATGTGTCAGAATTTCAAATATGTTTCAAATGTTTGTATGTGTGTTTGAAACTGGAGGCGTATTTACAAGAAAACACGAAAAACTAGACAAAGTCAGAGAAAAAGAATAAGGGTTTGTCTTTGCAGAATTATGAGTGTCAGAGAAAGTTTCAGATACTCTCAGACTCGGTGGCTGACTTTGTCATGGTATAATGGAGAGACACTTCTTTCAGAAAGAGGTAAGGGACCACACCATTAGAAGAAGAGAAAGCACTCTTTCTTTGTGGTAAAACCAGGAGAGTGCATCATCTGATGTACTTGTGTGTGCAGAGTGAGAATAAGGTCTTGTTTCACTGCTTTCTCTCTCACACAAGTGTCAGTGAAGTATCTTAACAAAATAGAGCTAATATCACATATTATTATACTTCATACAATGTGCTGTACTTCTCTTACATTAGGGCAACACTTTTCACTGTTCATTGAATACTTCAATGTTTTTTTTCTGTATTTCTAAACATGTGTTCAGTAGAAATACTGGCTGCTCTAATCATGGATATATCACAAGGATATATTACAAGAATATATCACAAGGATATATCACAAGGATGTATCCCTCTCTGGTCTACATGCTCCAACTTTCTGCTCTATTATTTTGTAACTGGGGTGGCAGGTGAAATCGTACCCTTATTACAGGCAAGAGTAACACGAAGAAGTGATTTTCATTGCTATGATTTAAAGTCTTAGCTTGCTAGGTTATTGTCTTGTTTTAAGATTGATACACTTCTAAGAAATGCCTCAATTCCATTTAGTCTTTATGACCTTAATTATGTCTTTGATTTAATTCTGTGACTACATTTTAATGATGCCAAAACATGTCAACATTAACTTGTTGTCTAATTCAAAGATTGTACTCAATGTCATCAATATTCCATATGAATATATAGGTTCAACAAAACTATAGAAAACATCTTAAATGCAATTAAAAAACATTGTGGGCTACTTTCATCTATTGGACACTGGCTGGTAACCATCAGTCTAAAGTTTTCACTTGCCCATCACGGTAATTACAGCATGAAAAGAAGGCACACTTGTCTCTTTTTTTGTCAGTGTCGCATGTTTGAAAGTTATATCTTGTCATATACCATGCAAAAGTAGGGAAAGAATGATTTGTAGTTTTTTGTGTTCGCAGTGTTACTGAAAATATGTAGATTACATCACTTCTTTAAAAAACGAATGTATTTACTTTTCTAAAATAAAAAAAGCAACATATTCATTCCCTTTAATGTTCTCTTTTATTTAGGATTTTTATATATATATATATATATATATATATATATATATTGTGACTG